>JAODAL010016784.1:0-79642 GCA_025379985.1 Phyllomedusa bahiana | reverse complement strand
ATTGAATGTTCTTTTTTAAGTATATTTACGATTATCTATTTGAAGCAAAATATTCCTTATCATTTCAACAAAAGTTACCAATGTAAGTAATAGACATAATTTTATTGCTTGGGCGATTTGGCAACTCTTACTGTATAGAGACCTCACTAGCCTTATTGTGATGCCCTATCTCCCTGCCTACCTACCTCTCCTCTTGTGTCATCCCCCCCCCCCCCCGCTTTTTTTTTTTTGCTTGTTTTGTTTCTGGTGTGTTGTCCTCTTGTAGTTGTTGTCACCTTCCCGATCCCTCTCCATCCCCGTCCTTCTTCCCCAAGGGCTAGTGTACCATATACGACAGATACTCTACAGAATCCTGATGTGTACCATTGAGAGTTACTTCTTTGAAATTTATATGCTCATGTAACTAAGTATGCTTCTGTAAAATTGCTATGTGATTTGTATCTTGCTTGTCAATAAAGCTACGTTGAAAAAGAAGAACTGGACTGGTCCCTAAAAAATGTGTATTGCAAATTTAGTAGAAAATTTGAAAATTACTACTAGATTTCTAAGCCCCCTAATGTCGTAAAAAAAAAAAAAGATATTTAAAAAAATGATGCCAATCTACAGCAGACATATGGGAGATGCTAGTTATAAACTATTTTGAGTGGAATAATATCTGTCTTACATGCAGAATTTTTGAAGTTTAAAATTGGTAATTTTCAAATTTTTCAACGATTTTTTGATATTTTCACAAATAAAAAAAGCATTTTTTGGCCCAAAATTTCTTACTATTTTTAAAGCACAATGTGTCACGAGAAAACAATCTCTGAATAACATGGATAGGTTAAAGGTCAAAAAGTTTTTTCTCACATAAAGTGACACATGGCAGATTTAAAAAATGGGGCTCTGTCAGAGAGGCCAAAACTGGCTCCGGCGGTAAGGGGTTAAACTATTCCCCCATAAAGTACAACTCATTTCGAATAAAACGAGGCCTCATCCAACTGCGTCATTGAAAATATAAAAAAGTTACAACTTGAAACGCAAGAAGGCAAAAACTAAAAAAATTTTCTGGTCAATAACTACTTTTCAGGCCTGGGGCTTAAGGGGTTAAATAGCAAAAGCGGGCTTAAAATGAGAAAAAAGTTGCACATTTTTACAAAATTGAGACTGAAACAAACATTTGCAAATAATCTTTATAGTATGAGGAATCACCCTTTGGTGCTTTGCAGGGCCGCCAACAGCAACTTCAGGGCCCCATACAGCTTGAGCTTCTGGGCCCCCCCCTCCCCCCTCCCGCCAACCCACCCCCCCGCTCCTCCCTCTACCTCCCCGGCCGTCCCGACAGAGCCCCACCCATCCCACAACCATCACCACACCAGAAAAATTTATAAAAAAAATTTGGGGGTCACAAGAAAAATTTTGGGGGTCACAAAAAAAAAAAATGCAATTGTGCCATTGTTTTTGGATTTAGTTCTTGCTGGATTATACAAGGTCCAGAAAATACCTCCACATGTCACCATTATAATGTTACTAGCAAAGCCAGTATACCCAGACCAATATTGCCAAGCAACAATATATAAATTCTAAATAATAGCGCCACCTATCACTACCATATACTGACTAGCACCACCATAATGTTATTGACTAAACCACTATACCAAGACCAGTATCACAAAACAACAAGATACAAGCACCTAATAATATCGGCACATCATCACCACATATCTCCAACATAACAATACTGAATAGTACCACCATACTGTTACTGATTATAAACCATCACACCAAAACCAATATTTCCTCCATACAGTGACCCTATAGTGGTAGCTACCAGTGTACACATGTGCTCTGCAAATAGTTTACTTACATTTAGGGCCTCACAGGTGCGTCTTGTCTGAGGAGTCGTTCACTTTCCCTTTTCTTCTCTATTCGGTGCAGACCTCCATGATGACTTCCTCCGTCCACCACTCGTCCCTGTAGAATTTACAACACAAACAACTGAGACTCCTCACTTTTTTTTTTATCATTTTCCCAACTGAGTGCCCCTCCCCCATGTACAAACTCCCCATTTATAATGGCCCAAATGGGAAGAATTACCCCTGGTAATTATGGGGCTCCCCAGTCGGTATGTAGGTACAACGGGGCCCCGGCGCGGTAGCTATAGCATCACCGGGCAGTAGCTAGGTAGCTTGGGAGACGTAGGTAGCTTCGGGCCCCCGGGCGGTAGTTTAGGCCACCCCTGTAGGTAGAATAGGGTCCTCTGTAGATTAGGGTCCCCTTGTAGGCAGAATAGTCCCCGCCCCTTGTAGATTAGGGCCCCCTTGTAGGCAGAATAGTCCCCCCATGTAGATTAGGGCCTCTCTGTAGGCAGAATAGTCCCCCCCCACTTGTAGATTAGGGCCCCCTTGTAGGCAGAATAGTCCCCCCGAGGTAGATTAGGGCACCCTTGTAGGCAGAATAGTCCCCCGCTGTAGATTAGGGCCCCCTTGTTGGCTGAATAGTCCCCCCCCCCGTAGATTAGGGCCCCCCTGTAGGCAGAATAGTCCCCCCCCTGTAATTAGAGACCCCCTGTAGGCAGAATATTCCCCTCGTCTGTAGATTAGGGCCCCCCCCTGTAGGCAGAATAGTCCCCCCCCCTGTAGATTAGAGACCCTCTGTAGGCAGAATAGTCCCCCCCTGTAGATTAGAGACCCTCTGTAGGCAGAATAGCCCCCCCTGTAGATTAGAAACCCCCTGTAGGCAAATTAGTTCCCCCCCCCCGTAGATTAGAGACCCCCTGTAGGCAGAATAGTCACCCCCCTGTAGATTAGAGACCCCCTGTAGGCAGAATAGTCCCCTCCCCTGTAGATTAGAGACCCCCTGTAGGCAGAATAGTCCCCCCCTGTAGATTAGAGACCCCCTGTTAGGCCGAGGGGGGGGGTACAGAATAGTCCCCCCTGTAGATTAGAGACCCCCTGTAGGCAGAATAGTCCCCCTCCCCTGTAGATTAGGGCCCCCCCTGTTGGCAGAATAGTCCCCCCTGCAGATTAGAGACCCCCTGTAGGCAGAATAGTCACCCCCCTGTAGATTAGAGCCCCCTGTAGGAACAGAGAATAGTCCACCCCCTGTAGATTAGAGAGCCGTGTAGGCAGAATAGTCCCCCCTGTAGATTAGAGACCCCCTGTAGGCAGAATAGTCCCCCCGTTAGATTAGACACCCCCCTGTAGGCAGAATAGTCCCCCCCCCCCAGTCTTTGGGGCCCCCTGTAGGCAAAGTTCCCCCCAGTATTAGGGCCCCCTGTAGGCATAGTTCCCCCCACCCAGTATTAAGGCCCCCTGTAGGCATAGTTTCCCCCCCGCCAGTATTAAAGCCCCCTGTAGGCATAGTTCCCCCCCCCCAGTATTAGGGCTCCCCTGTAGGCATAGCCCCCCCCCCCAGTATTAGGGCCCCCTGTAGGCATAGCCCCTCCCCAGTATTAGGGCCCCTGTAGGCTAGCCCCCCTCCCCAGTATTAGGGCCCCTATAGGCATAGCCCCCCCCGGCCTCAGGGCGCCCCTGTAGGCATAGTCCCCCCCCCCAGTATTAGGACCCCCTGTAGGCATAGTTCCCCCCTCAGGGCCCCCTGTAGGCATAGTCTTCCCCCTCAGGGCCCCTGTAGGCATAGTCCCCCCCAGTATTAGGGCCCCCCTTTAGGCATAGTACCCCCCGGTATTAGGGCCCCTGTAGGCATAGCCCCCCCCAGTATTAGGGCCCCCTGTAGGCATAGCCCCCCCAATACTAGGGCCCCCCTTTTGGCATAGTACCCCCCATTATTTGGGCCCCCTGTAGGCATAGCCCCCCCCACAGTATTAGGGCCACCCTGTAGGCATAGCCCCTCCCACCCCCCACAGTATTAGGGCCCCCCTGTAGGCATAGACCCCACCCCTCACCCCACAGTATTAGGGCCCCCCTGTAGGCTGGGCCGGGATGGATGGCCGGGGCCGGGCACCCCTTCAGGAGGAGGTCCCGGCCGGCTCAGCTGCGCACTGTGACAAATCATCTACTTATATGTGCGCTGTGCGCGCTGTAGCCGAAGTCGGGACCTCCTCCTCCTCTCTGTCGCCGCCGCTGCTCTCTGCCCTGTGGCGGGATGCGGACCAGTTTGAATCCGTGAAGCGCCTCGCGGATTCAAATTATTCTGCATCCCGCCGCCCACAGACAGAGAGGAGGCGGGCCCGGCTCCGGCTACAGCGCGCACAGGGCACATGTAAGTAGATCGCAGCGCAGCTGAGCCGGGAGCGCGGTCCCCCCCCCACCAGCACCGCCCCGCTCCGCCCCGCTGGCTGTAGCTGAAAGCGGAGGCGGAGCGGCTGTAGCAGAGGCATGTGAGTGGGTCCGTAAGGCCTCGTTCACATGGCTTATTCTGCCGCGGATTGGCGCCGTACTGCGCGCCGGATTTGCGCTGCAGTACGGTGCCCATCCGCGGCAGCAATACGGTAACCCCAAAACCTGCTCCTCTGAAGAGAACAGTGGAATCCGTCGAGCCGTAAACAATGCATTGTCTATGGGGCCGGGAGCGGCGCCCCCACGCGCTCCGGCCCCGCCCCCGCCCGCCCCTTATTCACGGCGGATTTGTGCGCTCAATACGGCTCACAAATCCGTCGGGAATAAGCCGTGTGAACACGGCCTAACAGTACTGTTTTTTAAACATAAACAAATTAATGGTAACTTCCTTTTTTTTGCATTTAAATGAATCATTTATTCCTACAGCTTTCATTTACCTCATTCAGCAGTACAATCAAAAACAAGGCATCTGGTTTGCTCCTGAAAGGAAACATTAAAGCTGCTGACAGTTGTGGACCAGTCTGCAATCATTCATGAATATTTCCATTTGCATCTTATTGTAGAAGTCATTAATTAAAGCACGGTACCTGAACGGCGATAGTACTTGCCAATTGACTGAATAATATCTCTGAGTAACTGCTACTTTAATTTTGTAGACCATTTAAAGGGTCTCATTCTTCTCTTTCTTGGCCACAATCGATCACACACTGTAGCTTTCCTTCCTTACTTCATCTGACTGTCTAATATTGCACTTGATCTTTCCTTTTTCCCAGCTAAACCAGTTTTGCTTTATGCTTTAGGCTATTTTGCATTGGAAAATGCAGACAGAGAAGACAGTGACATCTGACTAATACAACAGCACCTTTTCCACCATTTGTGGTTGAATTCACACTTTCTGAATCGTGTGATTCTGCTTTATAATGTGTTCTGATGTTTCAGGAAGGTGAGAGGTGAAACTACACAACGTCTGTCTGTTATAATTATTTTGTAACTTTATTTCGATACTTTCAGCTTTTCAGAATGGAACAGAAAATAATAAAGATTCCGAATTTAAAACAGATCTCACAGTTACCGAACATAACGTTATATTATGGATACTGGAAAAGAAAACAGTAAAAAAAAACATTATAAATGACAAAGTCAGTTAAGCAAGCTTTAAAGGGGTTGGCTGATTTAAAAAAAAAAAGAGTGCAGTGGGCTAGGGAGGGTTGAAATACAAAAGAATAAAAGATCCACCTTTCCAATAGGCTCCGTTAAAGTGCTGAGCCCCAGTACCTGCCAATGACATCCCAATTATCACCATGTGACGATGGAGCCAATGACAAGTCTCAGCACCCACTTGCTGTTCTGATAGGAAGAAACCCTTGAGGCCTGTGAAAGCCGGCATGATCATGTGAACAGTAAATGTAATATCAACGCAACCAGAGCTCAGCACTGAAACAGAACCTGTTGCAAAGATGAGTCTTTATTTTTTTCTATTTCAACCCCTCCCTGCACTACTACAATGTTTGTTTCATAGCTGGACAACCCCTTTATCAGGTGCATGATGCCATTTAACCTGGCATGTAATAACACCAAGTGTTTGATAACGTATCACTTGTTACTTTTCAATTCTCTCTATAGTAATGCCTTCATTATAAAGAACCAAGGAAGATTACACATACTGAAGCAGATGTATCAATATTGTCTAGTACTTAGACAAATTCACCTTAGATTAGACAGTCTTGAAATGCACCACATTTATCATAGTGTTCATAAATCTGATGCAGATTTAGACTGTCTAGCCTAAGTTTACACCTTCTGTTAGGACACAGCCACACGGCACTGACAAAATTCTGGTTGGATTCTGATTGAAGAATCTGTCCAGTATTTTATAGTTTTTTGAGTGTTTAGGGGGAGGGTTTCTGTCCATGGTTTGCGGATTTGAACCTCCCCCTAAAAATTGAACAGTACATGTTCAGCCCTAAAACCAGATGGAAGAATGTACATATTCCAAGTTTCTTTGGCAGTTTTTGAAATTCGACCATTCTTAAAATCTGAGCTTTGTAGACTAGAGCTCAGATTTTCTTTTGACGTTTGTGGTGATGGTTGACAGTCAGCTTTCAGATGGTTTTCAAATCCGAAAAACGTCTGAAGAACCAACTTGCCGTGTGGACATACCCTTAGTTGGCTTACTTTATGTCAATAATTGTGCCAAAATTTAGGCACATTTTCTACAATGTGTTGCATGCATGTTAAGCCATGCCACCTTTTCACAGTCATGACTTTTTTTTACCAAAACCACGACCTTTTTGTCAGGCGAGGCGCATAATTGTCTATAAACTATCTAAATCACATGATAAATGTAGTGCAAAGCAGGAACGCCAGTATTTTGGCATAAATTGCCATAATAAATGTGCCCCACTGTATATTGATAACAAGGTGGCATGCCATACATAAGATGAAGATTTGCACCTTGGTATGTAAGTGTTCATGTAAATATTGTTTTAATCAGGCTGTTCAATAAAAATGTGAACAGAAAGGATACAAAGGTAATCTGTAACATGCAGATACATAACAGAGTATGTTCACACGGCTTATTTGGACGCTGTTTTCAGAGCGGTTTTCAGAGCATTTCCGCTCCCAAAATAGCATCAAAGGAGCCTACAAAATGCCCCCAGTTCACTTTAAGTGATTCCCATGTAAAACAGCATTGTAGTTCACACACAAGGTTTTTACGTGTGTTTTATGTGCTTCTTTGGAAGTTGTTTTGGGCACTGAAAAAGAAGCGTCATATTAATTGTTGAATCAGAGTCCAAATAAGTCATGTAAAACATCCCTCACACCGGTTTTTTGTGGGGCAAAAACTAGGTGTAATTGCGCTGCAATACCTGTAACTACAGTAATTCTTGCTCCCATTGAGGTATGATTTCCTGCCATTTCCCCGCCATATTATGTTTTACTGTGGAGAAAGTGAATTCGAGGGGGTGTTCAGAAGTACAACAAACGGTATTTCTGAAGCAACATGCGATTGAAAAGCGAATAGCGGCGCGCAAGTGCACCGACAGGGCCGCCATAAAAAAAATTTGGGGCCCCCAAAAAGTAAAACGTTGGGCCCCCTCCCTCCAACCCCGTTTCCCCCCAACCTGCCCCCCTTTTCCCCCACCCAAACCCACCCAGAACCCCCCACCAAAAAAAACAATTGCCCATTGTTTTGGGATTTATTTTTTGTTGGTTTTTAAAAAAGTACAGTTTATCTTTATTGGGCGGTCTTTTATGAAATTACAATGGTAAAGCAAATACCGCCACATAAATCAGGGTTTGTCCCCCAAAAAAAAAATTTTACTGCCCAAACCCATTTACCCCAAGACCAAATTTTAATCACCATAACAACAATATCCCACAGACCAAATAATCCCAACCAAAAAAAAATCACCCACATATCTCCACCATAAAAAGACTGAATAATTTTGCCTTATGTTACAAAATATGACCCATTACCCCAAAGCCCAAATAATACATCTTTACAGTGACCATATAGTGGTAGATAAAAGGGGTACAAAACGGGTGCTTTTTACATTTGGGGTGACCCCGGGTGACGTTTGTCTGTGAGTTGTTAACGTTTCCCTTTTTTTCCTTTTTCACCCCGTCCAGATTCACCTGACGTCTTCCTCCGTTCCCCCACTTTTCCGGCAGAATTCAAAAACAAAAACCCACCTAGGACTCCTCAATTTTTTTTTATCCTTCCATCCTATGTACAAAACCCCAAAAATAAAAAGTGCCCTTTAAAGGGGTTCATTTTCCCCCCCTTAGTCCCCCTGGTGGTATATAACCCAACCGCCGTAAAGAAATTTTAGATATATAGGCCCCCCCCGAAAGTGGGGTGGGTGGGTAGATAGGGGGCCCCCTTTTGATTTTTTAGACAATTGGCCCCCGTGAGTAGGTAGGAAAGGAAGTAGAGAACTTCCTGTAGGTTTAGAAAGCCCCCCATGGGGTAGGTAGGGGGCTCCCCTTGGTAGAAAAGGTGGGGGGGAACCCTAGTGTGATTTCCCCATAGGTAGGTGGTGGCCGTTTATTGGTGATGGGGTAGCTAGTGTGCCCCCCCGTAGGTAGGTGGGTAAAATATTGGATTTTTGTAGGTACCCATGTATTAGGGGAATTGAGTGGGAACCCCACAAATGGAGGGGGGTTTGGGATTAAGTGGTGCCCCACTCCCCCACGTGTGGCCCCCGTTTAATTTCCCCCATTCCCTCGGCCATGCTTTTTCCCCTCCCAAAAGCCCCCCCCTTGCCATGGGGAGCCCCTCCCTCTAAAAACCCCCCCTCCCGATCTATGTAAAGCAAAAGAGTACGGCTGTGAAAATGGACCCATTTCTCTGGCAGTAAACCCCAAAATTATTTTTTGGGTGTAAAGTCGGGCTCCTGAGAGGAGTGTGGCCCCCCGCCCCAAGGCCTCCCCCCGCTGTGTAGGGTCCCCACTCAAAGCCCCCCCTCCAGCCATGTGGGGCCCCACTCAAAGCCCCCCTCCAGCCATTTGGGGCTCCTGTCAAAGCCCCCTCCTCAAGCCTTGTGTGGCCCGTGTGGGGCCCCTGTCAAGGCCCCCCCTTCAGCCATGTGGGCTGGAGGGGGCGTTGATTGGGGCCCCACATGGCTGGAGGGGGGGGTTTGAGTGGGGCCCCACATGGCTGGAGGGGGGGCTTTGAGTGGGACCCTACACAGCTGGAAGGGGGTCTTTGTGACAGGGGCCACACAAGGCTGGAGGGGGGCTTTGTGACAGGGGCCCCACAAGGCTGGAGGGGGGCTTTGGGACAGGGGCCCCACAAGGCTGGAGGGGGACGTTGTGACAGGGGCCCCACAAGGCCGCAGGGGGGCTTTGTGACAGGGGCCCCACAAGGCTGGAGGGGGGCTTTGTGACAGGGGCCCCACAAGGCTGGAGGGGGGCATTGTGACAGGGGCCCCCCAAGCCTAGAAGGGGGGGTTGTCAGGGGCCCCACAAGGCTGGGGGGGGGGGCTTAGAAAAGGGCCCCACATGGCTAGAAGGGGGGGTTGTCAGGGGCCCCACAAGGCTAGAAGGGGGTGTTGTCGGGGGCCTACAAGGCTGGGGGGGGCTGAGAGAGGGCCCACATGGCTAGAAGGAGGGTTTGTCAGGGGCCCCACAAGGTGGGGGGGGGGTTTTTGTGACAGGGGCCCCCACAAGGTGGAGGGGGGTTTTGTCAGGGGCCAAAAAGGCTAAAATGGGGGGTTGTCAGGGTCCCACAAGGCTAGAAGGGGGGTTGTCAGGGGCCCACCAGGCTAGAAGGGGGGGGGGGTTGTCAGGGGCCCCACAGGCGGGTAGAAAGGAAGGGGGTTGTCAGGGGCCCCACAAGGCTGGGGGGGGTCGGGGGCCCCACAAGGCTGGGGGGGCTTAGAGAAAGGCCCCACATGGCTAGAAGGGGAGGTTGTCAGGGGCCCCACAAGGCTAGAAGGAGGGATTTTGGGGGGCCCCACAAGGCTGGGGGGGGGAGCTTAGAGAAGGGCCCCACATGGCTAGAAGGGGGGGTTGTCAGGGGCCCCACACATCTCAGTTGCCCGGGCCCGCGCTGCTGAGAGAGAGGGCCCGTACTCCACCTCCATGTCACAGCTGTGCGCAGCTCATTAGGTTACATTAGCAGTATCATTTCAACTTACTTCTTCTCCTGCTGCTGCGTGCTGTGACCGGAGCAGTCGGCCCCTCCTCTCTTTGTCCTGCAGGATATGTGCGTTTGAAACAGTTAGACCCCGCCGACCGGGGGCGGAGCCTCACTAATTTAATTTGTAGCCCCGTCTGCAGACAGATGGAGGAGGGGCCCGACTGTTCCGGTCACAGCGCGCAGCAGCAGAAGTAAGTTGAATGAAGCTGCAAATTTGTAACCTAATTTGCTGCGCACAGCTGTGACACGGAGGTGGAGTACGGGCCCTCTCTCTCAGCAGCACGGGCCTGGACAACTGAGATGTGTGGGGCCCCTGACAACCCCCCCCTTCTAGCCATGTGGGGCCCTTCGCTAAGCCCCCCACAGCCTACAAATGTAAAAATATTACTGTGAGGCAAGGGGGCGGTACCTTCCAGCGGCCGCGGGCCCCCCCTTGCTTCACAGATCGCCCGGGCCCGGTACGGGCGTACTGCCTATACCCCCGTAATGGCGGCCCTGCACACCGATATACACCTGCAATACACCGTGTGAACATAACTTTAATCCTGTGGCATTTAAATGTTAAATACACTAATACTAGCGAACTGAATGAGAAACAGTGAGCACCTGAATAAATTACAAAGTGCAACAAGGGGCCATGGTCTATAAAACCCAGACTTGTAAGTGTAAAGAAAAATAAAGGTTCAGTTTAAAACAAAAAATTAAATTTAAATACCTCCAGATTACAGAACTGCCATTAGAACTGATATCAAGGGCCCAGACCAAATTAATAAAAAGGGGGATCACTACCACCTCTAGTTGCCTCCCACAGACATATTCATCAGCTGAGTGCGGGGTCATCATTAATTTCAGGGGGTACACTGGGGTCATAAATAATTGCAGCAAGTGTACTATGGTACGAAATAGGAACTGACAATGGGAAGGAGCCCTGAAATTCCCAGTAGAAGTCCTTCCCAGATGCTTAGGAACAAAGGAGAATTTGTTTAAAATTATTTCAGCTCACAGGGTTAATAAAATTAAAATGGACAATTGTAAAAATGCTTAAGACAGTAAAACTATGACTGATAAGATGAACCTCCTGGCCAACAGTTCTACAGCTATTATAATCCTCTTTGCATCAAAAGTGATTTTCTTCAGATCTTTTAAAGGGCCTGAGCAGAAATGATTGCTTCATCTAATCTCTGCTACTATACTCATTACCACTCACTAGGGCACCATAAACCATCCTAACATAATGTTAGCAGCTGGGTCTCAAGGAAGGAACAAGTAATAAGATTAGCCCCTGCGGGAATTACCTTCACACTACAAAATCTAATCAATACAGCATTTGTTTCTGATAGAGATAGGTTTAATACCAGCAATGTATGTTAATGTTCGGCAGGCTGCTGAATTTAGGTGGTGCATGGATGCCTTATATTAAAACAGACCATGTCGAACGCCAGCTCTTACATTGGAGGGTCCAAATCCAACCTGAGTAGAGGTGGTCACTTAAGCAGTGTCCCAATTACATCAAAGCCAGCTACCCACAGATCAGTGGTGGGATCAAAGTCTGTGGTAAAGACAGGGTGTGGCTCTGTTGTACAAGTTTTACTATAAAATTGTACAGCTTGCAATGATGTAACTCCTACACTAAAAATCTTTGTTAGACAAGCAATAGGTAAGCAGACACTTAGACCCCTGTCAGCTCTTCATTTTAGTTATCAATTCTAAAGCCTTTTTTTTCCAGAACTCTGCATTGTTGTATTCCTCTCTTATTCCTCCTGAGACATTGATAACTTGTATGTATCTACATAATAAAGAAACATACATTTTTATTCCTGGCTACTATTAATATACTTAACTTTAGCATGAAAATGCTATTTTTCATACTTATTGTGATTCAGCAACACATTTCAATGAGCTAGTCTCCATGTCAAGCACTCCTAGTAAATGTGATTAAAAGGAAAACTAAGTTACATAAAACGTGCCTTTCCAATAAAACAGCAGTAGATGATAAATCTAAAAAAATTTATTTTATTTGTCTTAATATTGTAAAATAAAGTAGAACAGCATGAACCATGTGTTTTTTTTAGTGTGTAAAATGCTAACATTTCCTTCCATTCTTCATGTACTGCAGAAAGCAGTGGTCTTTTAACTTTAGTCATTAAATTCAGATTTGACATCTTCTTTGGCGAGCCCATTTTGACCTTGAAAACAACATCACCTTGGACTCGCCTGAGCAGCTTTCACGCTTTAAAGATTAGTTTTTCTATGTCAAAAATAGTCACTTTGATGACAATGAAAAAGTACAGTGATAAGTTAATACATTTCTCTACATTAATATGACATTATTATATTATACACAATGCAGCGTACATAGTATTTTTGACTCCAGAAAAGTCTGTAAATACAACAAAACTAAACTATGCTCATATAATATACTTCTTTGTATATTGCCTATACACTGCTGAACATACAGCATACTGATAAACTACAGTAATGCAGTGTTTCTATACATCATACGATAGCTGGCCATATTTCTTCCATAAATCTGCCATTTGTTGGCATTACCTTGACCTACAACTTTCATATCTTCCACTTATGCATGACATTTTTTCATATTATGTGTTTATTAATACATTTTTTCGCTCTCTCATTACACATTCTTCTCAAATGCAAGAATAGTGACCTTTCTCTGTGGGAGGAACAGGGAAGCACTAATTGCTGCCATAAAAATGTAGGTTAGACAAGGTATGGAATTTTTTAGGAATTGAGTTTCTAATGATTTATGTGTGTGCCAACTAAGAGTTCGAGGTAAGGGTCAACGCTATCTACCAAAAATAGCACTTCAGAAATCTTTATTAGTAGAGAGGTTTTTAACAATAAAAGAACTATGTTCTTCCTTTGTCTTCAAAAGAGATAACAAATTACCGGCTGCAATGACTTTCTTGGAGTAATACTCATATAGAACAAGAATGTCCGTGGCAGGTACAGACACCGCCAACATTTCCTATTTGGCTGGGGTTCACAGGTCAGCAGCTTTCATTATGGTATATGTTGCCCATAAACACAATGATTTTAATAATACACATAGTAACTGATGGGCACATAAGCTTTCTTTTTACGTCAGCTCTTTGAATTAATCCCATTGTTGACAGACACGTTTCTTGCTAACACATCTGAACTGGATAAATCAATAATAATTCAATATTTAGCATTATTGAGCCATTCTTGCTTCATTGTAGGTAATGACGGATAATGTAATCATCCTCTTCCAGATGACACCTTGAGGGAACAAAGATTTCTGGAGAAAATAAAATGTAAGCAATTTATTGGCGATTTGAATGCCTATTGTTCTTTCGGTGACACGGATTCCTCTCAGTGGGTGAAGCAATTGGATGGGGTGATTTTTCGGCTGTGCTTTGATAAGTTCTCATCATGGTGCAGTGGAGTGTAAACGTTCTATATACACATAGTATCACATTTTCTTGGCTCAGTGTCTAGATCAGCCAGCAGATGGAATAATAACTGAATTAGATGCACTATCACAGATGTTACTTTGGACCTTAGATCTATGTCCTTTACATTCGTTCCTTCTCTCACCTTTCTGCCTCAAATTCAGTTTGTTGACTGTCTCATTTTTAACCAGTGATGCTTTTATAATGAAGTGCTTGCTGGAATTTTAGATGCCTGAATGTCATTTCTGCCTTCCTACTTTCAACCTTGTCCGCGTTATTTTAACATTCAATCCGAAGAGCACATGTGGATTTCAGAGATAGCAAAGGATTGATTGACAATAAACTTTCCACATGATCCGCACCTTCCAGGTGGAAAACAGCATAAATGTATTTATTTTATTATGCTAAGATTGCACCTGATGTGGCCCCAGCCATTCCTAATCACATTACATGCCCAAGGTCACAGTAATACACAATGAGATGACTATGGAAAAGTTTATTTTAAACTAAGAAAAATAAAATAAAAAGACATTCTACAACTTACTGAAGTTTTGGCAAAAATAACTAAATACCAAAAAATCTAAAAATGTAATAACACATCTGTTGGTAATGGGTTACAACAGGTACATACGTATTATGTTTATTCTGTACAGTAATGATTTATGGAGGACAACCTTATGGTTTTTAAAATGTGTATAATGAATAGCTGTAATTTAGCTGCAGCGAATTACAGGCTACTTGTGAGAAGCAAGAACCAGTCTGTGGTCTAGCGGTTAAAGGGGTTGTCTCACTACATTGATTCATCTTACCTCAGTCCTGTTTTCACCTTGAATTCAGGGGCATGTTTACTGGCTTCTCCTAGGCTGCAGTAGAAGCCAGGTCTGTAGTTATAGCAACCAGTGCTGGCAGCCTTTGATGAGAGATTGAACAGGTCTGTAGCTATAGCAACCTACGGAGCTGATGCAGCCCATACAAGAGGTGATAACTAGGAATAGGTAGGATACTGTTAATGGACACATATTGCAAAGTGACTTGTTTTTGCAAACTCTTTAACATAAAAACCAATCCTTGTAGCAAGACAACCCCTTTAAGCATATGGGGTTAGGCATACTTGCCAACCTTTTATATTCCGGTTCGGGGAGATTTTAGCCCCACCACAGAACTGCCCCAGATATATCTGGACAGACACTTTTTGGGGCAACTGTTTGCTTAAATCCTGCATTTTTGCCTCCCATCTTTTGAGAGTGTCCCAGAAAAATAGGGAGGAAGGGCAAGTATCAGGTTAAGCAACATTGTCTTGTGGAAAAGGAAAAAGTTACACAGAAAACAACAGGTGTGGACCTTGAGTTGCTGATAAATTAGTATGAAATATAATCCATTAACCCCTTAACGACCGCCCACAGACTTATGACGTCGGCTGGTGCGGGTCGTTCGTCTACAGTGACGTCTTTTGGCGTCGCTGTAGACTCCGGGGTACTAAACATCCCTGATCCCAGAGCATCTCCTGCGGGCACTGGGGAGCGGAGGAAACCTCCGCAACCCGGTGCTTTAACCCTTTGATCGTGGCGGTGCGTTACCGCAGCGCAATCAAAGGGTTCTCCTGCTCTGTCGGGTGATCGGAACACCCGGTGACCCGACAGAGCCCAGCGAACGGCTGCACAGTCAACCCTGGGGAACTAGAGTAGCCCCAGGGCTGTCTGTTTATGAAGCCAGTGACCAAGACACACTGTGTGCTGTCCTGATCACTGCTCTGTCAGACTGACACAGATTATAATGTATTTGAATATATGAATATGCTAATACATTACTAAGTGTTTTTAAAAAAAAAAAATAAAACAGTTCTCCCTTCAGGGGATTAAAAAAATAAATAATAAAATAAAAATAAATATTTAATAAAAAATAAGTGTGAAATGTGAATGGTGTAAAAAAAATGTAAAAAAACCCAAAAATTAAACAAAAATAAAAAAATTCTGCAATTATTTATAAGTGAACTTAAACTATTCCCCCATAAAGTACAACTTGTCTCGAATAAAACGAGACATCATACAACTGCGTCATTGAAAAAATAAAAAAGTTACAACTTTTGAAACGCGAGGAGGCAAAAACTGAAAAAAATTTCTGGTCATTAACTACTTTTCAGGCCTGGGGCTTAAGGGGTTAAAAATTATTTAGAGGGGTTGCCCATTATGGACGTTAAGCTAATCATATGATGTTTAATTCTACTGCAGCACCTGTGCAGGAAACATGAAATATTACATAGCTCCTATTGAAATAAATGTAAGGACAATGCCGAATTCCCCAAAGTAACAGATGTGATTTTCAGCTATTTATGATTTCAACAAGATCAGCCGACTATCTCATGTGTATGAGGTGTCCCAGCTCTCCTCTCACTGCAGATATCAGGGGAAAGAAGACTTGGGTATGTTGGATTAAAGCATGCCAAATCCTGTGTTCGGACAGGAGACAAGCCACTGCCTGACTGGTCTGGCAGTAGCTTATTCTTCTTTTCTCATTATAAATGCATGTACACTGAGCAAAGCTGAGCAGTGGGGATAGTGTTGTTTCCATCGAGCTGCCCTCCACTTCTCGGTGTTTTGCTAAATTTGTGTTTTTGTAAGCGGAAGGGGACAAATATAAGTGTGTATGGCGGCAGGATCAGACTGGACACTAGGGTATGTGCCATTACGAAGATGCATACATAAGAGCACAATACCAATAACGAAGAGATATTTGCAAAGTTGCTTCTTTTTTATTTAAAGTGGCTGTCCAGCAGAGAAAAAATAATCTTTAATGACCATGGTGGGTAAAAAAAATAAATAGTTGTACTTACCTATTTGTCCCCTACCACTGCCACTCTAGAGCTCCCTGGGACTTTATTCTCTTTACTTCCTGCTTCTCGTCCTGCCACACAGTAGAAGTTCATGCTCCATTGTAGGTGAATGGAGCGTGAGCCTCCTGCATGATGAGATGAGAACCCGGAAGAAAAGAAGAACAGTCCTGGGACGCTACAGAGTGGCAGTGACTGAGGAAAGTTAGGTAAAAATAACTTTTGTACACACCAGATTAATTTTTCTCCACTAGATAACCCCTAGTACATTTGATTTTGAAGTTTTTCCCCTTTATTTTTTACTCTTGGGCATATATTTTATGTAGTCTGCTGGAGGACAATGTTAACTAGCGCCCAAACCTGAACTGTGTTTTTAGATGGGGCCATACAAGAATTTGACTGTCCCACCAAAGTACATGAGGATTGTCCAGTGGGCCCAAGCTTTGACATAATAGTGTATCTCTAATATAATATGTAAGGCCTAAAGCCAGTGTCAGACTAGAGTGCCTGGTGACCACCAGTGGAGTTCATTCTGGAGGCTTACCACTGGAGTTATTACACTCCAGAAATGTATCCAGACCCTTTTTGAGTTCACCATGACAAGTTCTTCCGCCACAGTGCTCCACAGTCTCACTGCTCTTACAATAAAGAATCCCTTTCTATATTTATGTAGAAACCTTCTTTCCATAAGACATAGAAGATGCCCCCTTGGTCTAGATACAATACTGGGTATGAATAGATCTTGAGAGAGATCTCTATATTGACCTTTGATATATTTAAACAGATTTATTATATCTCCCTGAAGCTGTATTTTCTCTAAACTAAATAACTCTAATCTTGCTAATCTTTCTGGGTATTGCAGACCACTCAGTCCTTTTATTACCTTTGTTGCCCGTCCTATGAACCTGTTCAAGCTCAAGAATGTCTTTCCTGTGCACTGGTGCTGTAACGGTCAGGAGGTGGATCCACTGGACCACCGCAGGCGATGGCGTAAGCCCACACCAGGGAATGGAATCTAAGTGGGTCCCGGTATTCATTTTTGCTGCGGCGGGAGTCCACCAGGTCGCTACCACTGGCGGGGCTTGCCTGCGGTGGCGGCCAAGGGTAACGGGGTACATTATGGGCAAGCAGGCTCGTAGTTGTGGACAGGAAGGAGGTCAGGACAGGCGGCTCTGGTTCGTGAACGGTAGACAAGCAGGAGTTCAGGGCAGGCGGCAAGGTTCGTGGTCGGTATACGTAAGCAGACGGTTGGTACACGGTAAGGCAAGACAGGAACACACTATAACGCTATCACCATGGGAAGATACACCATGGATCCGGCGAAGGCCGGCAGGAAGAGGCCAGACTAAATAGGAGCAGTGCCCAGCAATGACCAATTACCGGCGCACTGCCCCTTTAAAATCAAACTGCCGGCGCACGCGCCCCTAGGGGCGGAGCCACACGCCGGGAGACGGAGACCGACCGAGCAGGAGCGCGGCCGGGTAAGTGAACGCCGGCGGGGACGGGGAGGTGAGCGGAGCCTGAACCCGACGTGCAAGACGGGGCTCCGCTCGGTGTAGGAGCACGGGCGCGCCTGCGACCCGGGACAGTGGTCGCAGGGGCGTCTGTGACAGTACCCCCCTTTGGGCCCCCCCAGCTTGGGTCCCCTTCTCTTACTGGATTGAAGAAATCTCTGGATGAGGCCTCGGTTCAGAATATTCTCCTCCGGCTCCCAAGACCTCTCTTCGGGGCCGAACCCCTTCCAGTCCACCAGGAAGTATCGCTTTCCCCTAGTTCTCCTCATGCCCAGAATCTCTTTGACCTCGAAGACATTGGGCGCATCAGCCACAGACGGAGGAGGAACAGCCTTCTGGGAAAAACGATTAAGGACCAGGGGTTTTAGTAAGGGGGACATTGAAACAAATTGGATTCTCATCGTAGGAGGGAGCCGGAGTTTGTATGACACGGGGTTGATGCGGCTGATGACCTCAAAGGGTCCCAGGAGACGGGGTCCCAGTTTATGGGGAAGGCATCTTTAGGCGACATATCTAGACAGAGCCACACCTTGTCACCTGGATAGAACACCGGAGGAGGATTCTTCTTTTGTCCGCTTGGTCTTCATCCCGCTCGGAAGCGGGGAGCAGCGACTGACGGGTCTGGGACCAGATGGCCTTCACTCTCTTGAACCAGTGCGTCCGCCGCCGGGACTTCAGAGGAGGTTGCCAGAGGGAGAGGAGGGCGGGAATGCAGACCATACACGATGTAGAAGGGGGAGACCCCCGCGGACTCAGACTCAAGGGAGTTATAAGAGAACTCCGCCCATGGCAGTAAACTGGACCAGTCATCCTGAGGTGCCGAGATGAAATGGCGAAGGTAACATCCCAAGACTTGGTTGACCCTCTCCACCTGGCCGTTCGTCTGCGGGTGGTAGGCGGACGAGAAGTCAAGCTTCCCCTGAAGTTGGTTGCAAAGGGTCGCCAAAACGTGATTACAAATTGAACTCCCCGGTCCGAGACAATTTGCTGAGGGAGTCCATGCAGATGAAACACACGAAGGACGAGTAGCTCAGCCAGGCGGGAGGTAGATGGCAGCCCTGGCAACGGAACGAACTGCGCCATTTTGGAAAAGCGATCCGTAATCACCCAAATAATGGTGTTGCCAGATGACGGAGGGAGGTCAGTTATGTAGTCCATCGAAATGTTGGTCCAGGGTTGAGTGGGAAAATGGGAAGTGGTTTGAAGTAGACCTGCCGGCTGTGACGTGGCGTCTTGTTGCGGGCACAGGAGTCACAAGACGAAACGAAGTCTTTAACATCCTTTTCAAGCTCTGGCCACCAATAGAACCGGGATATCAGGTGGAAGGTTCTTCGGACGCCAGGATGACCAGCCAGCAATGAGCAATGTCCCCATTTTAAGATACATCTGCGGAGAGCAGGGCACACATAAGTCCTTCCAGGAGGGACCCTCCGGAGGTCCACTGGAGCTGGCCGAGATGAGACGTTCTGGAGGAATTATGTGTTCTGGAAAAGTATCTTCACCTACCACGTTGGAGGCACGGGAGAGGGCGTCAGCTCTCATATTCTTCTCAGCTGGCCTGAAGTGGATCTGAAAATCGAACCGGGAGAAGAAGAGCGACCACCTAGCCTGGCGTGGGGTTTAAATCGCTGAGCCGTCTGAAAGATATTGGAGGTTCTTGGTTTGGGCCGAGTAGATACGGATGGGAAAACGGCAAAACCCCCCAGCAGACTCCTCCAGAGCCAATTTTATGGCTAGTAGCTCCCGGGCACCAATCGTGAATTTTCCCCTCAGGCCGATGAGAACGTTCTTGGAGAAGAAGCCGCACATTACAGCTTTTCCCGTGGGCCCTTTTTGCGTAAGAACTGCGCCGGCTCCCAGATGAGGCATCCACCTCCAGTGTGAAGGGTTTCGCGGGATCCGGACGTGCAAGGATAGATGCCGTAGAAAAGGCGGACTTGAGCTTCGCAAACGCCTCCTCGGCCTCGACGGGCCAGGGGCATGGATTGGCTTGTTTCTTGGTGAGAGCCACTATCAGAGCCACCAGCGTAGAGAAGTGAGGGATGAACTGGAGATAGTAGTTGCAGAAGCCCAAGAAGCGCTGGATAGCCCGTAGGCCGACTGGGCATGGCCACTGCAACACGGCTGACAGCTTTGCTGGGTCCATCCGTAGGCCTTGGTCAGAGATGACGTACCCCAGAAACGGGAGGCTGGTCTGATGGAAGAGGCACTTTCCTAGCTTGGCATACAACTGGTTCTCCCGGAGACGCTTCAGTACTTGACGAACATGGCTGCGGGGGGTGTCGAGGTCAGGAGAGTTCTCCCGGATGTCATCAAGGTAGACCACCACGCAGGGGTAAGGAGGTCCTGAAGACGTCATTCACGAGCTCCTGAAAGACGGCAGGTGCATTGCACAGTCCGAAGAACATCACCAGGTACTCAAAGTGCCCTTCTCTGGTGTTGAAGGCCGTCTTCCATTCAGTGCCCTTGCTGATTCGGACCAAGTTGTAGGCCCCTCTCAAATCCAACTTGGGAGAAATCTTGGCGCCCTGCAGGCGATCAAAAAGTTCTGTGATCAGTGGCAATGGATAACGGTTCTTTACCGTGATCTTGTTCAAGCCCCGGTAGTCTATGCAGGCCCGCAAGGTACCGTCCTTCTTCTTCACGAAAAAGAACCCCGCGCCAGTGGGAGACAAGGACTTTCGGATGAACCCCTTCCGGAGATTCTCCTGGATGTGCTCGGACATGGCTTGAGTCTCGGGAACCGACAGTGGGTAGACTCGGCCCCGAGGAGGACTGGTACCCGGCAGTAAGTCGATCGGGCAATCATATGGACGATGCGGAGGAAGACTCTCGGCTTGTCTCTCAGAGAACACATCGGCGTACTCCAGGTATTCGGGCGGCAGCCCGGGCAACGGCTCCTGAAGGGCTGAGCGAGAGCAGGAAAGCACCGGGCGAGGTGCCACCAAACAACGCCCCCGACAGTTGGGACCCCAACTAATCACCTCTCCAGTAGTCCAGTCCAGGATAGGAGAGTGGGGGCGCCCGCCATGGAGTCCCCAGGAGGATCGCCGACGAGGAGTGAGGCAACACAAGGAAGGAGATCTCCTCTTTATGCAGCGCCCCCACGGGGAGGGACAAAAGGCTTGGTGGGCCAACTGGAAAGGTGTCGCTAAGTAGCTCCCCCCTGAGGATGAGAAGACAAGAGGCTTCTCCAGACGTACAAATGGAAGCCGAACTGCTTCACTAGAGCCTGTGGATGAAGTTCCCGGCAGAGCCCGAGTCCAGAAACGCCGGAACTTGGAACGTGATACCAGTCTCGGACACGACCTGCACTGGCATCAACAGGCGGGGAGAGGAGGAGGTTGCACTAGAATGCCTCTCCCACAGATCCTAGGTGCGGGAGTTTCCCCAGGCTTGGGACGCTTGAGACAATTCCTCCGAAAATGCTCTGGGCCCGCCACAGTAGAGGCACAAGTTCCTTTGCCGACGCTGGCCAAACTCTTGCTCAGAGAGGCGAGCCCGATCAATCTGCATGGGCTCTTCGGTGGGTGTTGGCGGCTTTGGCGCAGGAGGCCTGTGGAACACCGGTGCCAGGCGAGGAAACCGGCGAGGTTGGGCTAACTGCCGCTCTTGTGGAAGCTCCTCCTCCCGTTCAATGAAGCGTACATCGATGCGGGTCACTAACCGGATCAGGTCACTGAGGGAAGATGGGAGGTCTCTAGCTGCCGAGACGTCCTTAACTCGGCTTGAGAGCCCTTTTTTGAAGGGAGCACACAGAGCGGCCTCGTTCCAAGACAGTTCAGAGGCCAGGGTATGGAACTGTACCGCGTAGTCTCCTACAGACAGGTCCCCCTGACATATGTTTAGGAGGGCTGTCTCAGCGGAGGATGCACGGGCTGGTTCCTCGAACACACTGCGGAACTCACTGAGGACGACTGTAGATCCGCCGTCAGTGGGTCGTTCCTGTCCCACAGAGGTGTAGCCCATGCCAAGGCCTTCCCGGAGAGGAGGCTGACCACGAAAGCCACCTTCACACGTTCAGACAGGAACTGATCAGCCATCAGCTCCACGTGCATAGAGCATTGGGTGACGAACCCCCTGCAGAGTTTCGGGGCCCCCGTTCGAATTTTTGATGGGGAGCGACAGCCGAAGCTTGGGCCCTCAGAGTCACAGGAACCGTAGAGGCTGGAACAACCGCTGGAGCTGGCGAAGGTTGCTGCTGCCCGACGGTGACGAGTTGCTGCAACATGGTGGCTAGCTGGGTAAGTTGCTGCGCCTGTTGACTGAGTTGCTGTGACTGCCGGGCAACAATTGTCGTCAGATCCACCAGGGTGGGTAACGGCACCTTGGCGGGGTCCATGGGCCCGGGTCCCACTGTAAATGGACCACCGCAGGTGATGGCGTAAGCCCCCACCAGGGGGTGGAATCTAAGTGGGTCCCGGGATTTTACCAGAGTCCGCCGCAAAGCGGGATGGTCTTGCTGCGGCGGGAGTCCACCAGGTCACTACCACTGGCGGCGCTTGCCTGCGGTGGCGGCCAAGGGTAACGAGGTACAGGATCGGCAGGCAGGCTCGTAGTTGGGGGCAGGCAGGAGTTCAGGACAGGCGGCTCTGGGTCGTAGACAAGCAGGAGGTCAGGGCAGGCGGCAAGGTTCGTGGTCGGTTAACGTAAGCCAACGGTCGGTACACGGGAAGGCAAGACGGAACACACTAGAACGCTATCACCCACGGGAAGATACACCATGGATCCGGCGAAGGCCGGGAGGAAGAGGCCGGACTAAATAGGAGCAGTGCCCGGCAATGACCAATTACCGTCGCACTGCCCCTTTAAATTCAAACTGCCAGCGCGCAGACTGAGCAGGAGCGCGACCGGGTAAGTGAACGCCGGCAGGGACGGGGAGGTGAGCGGACCCCGAACCCGACATGCGGGACCGGGCTCCGCTCAGTGTAGGAGCACGGGCGCGCCTGCGACCCGGGACAGAGGTCGCAGGGGCGTCCGTGACAGGTGCCCAAAACTGTACACAGTATTCCATGTGTGGTCTAACCAGTGACTTGTATAATGGGAGAATAATGTTCTCATCATGTGCATCTGTGACCTTTTTAATAAACACTGTAAATATATAGGGGTAGGCTTCCCAATGAAACTATATACGGTGCTATACTGGAGTCGTCTGCTTGTAAGCCGGTTTCTCCACAGCCGGGATCAATTCTAATAGATGATATATAGCAGACACGTGTTTTAGCAAAACTCTTGAAAATTTATTAAATGACCATAGACAAGTTAAAAACGTCAATTGACATACTTGCATTTGCAGGTCTAGTCCAGAAAGCACAGATTCATGGTGGTGGGCGATGTTAGCCTTGATTCCAATGTAGATGCACGCTGAGGCGTGTAGTGCAGCGAAGCGAAGCGGTCAGACAGAACGGGCGTCTCGCGCCAGTATGGAGCTTTTTCAGGTACAAACTGCTGCAAGTAAGCCAACAGATAAATAAAAACACATGTAATTAAAAACAAATTCACGGAACCGTTAAGGTTGTGCGATTCATTCATTCCTTAGGGTTGAGAGTATAAGCTATTATCCATAGTGCTTTTGGGTAAAAATTTTTTATCATTTAAAGTACTTCAAGTGGTTGATCGTTCAATACACACCACCAAAGTTTCAGAAACCGCAGGCTTTTTTTATAAAAGTGCCTAGTTCGGTTTTTCTCCAAATTTTCTTTCTTTTTTATGGACTTGCTGGTTTTCCCCTTTTCATTTTACAAATAGGTTCTGATTGCTAAAAGAATTTTCAAAAATTCTAATTTTTGACGGTGGTTTTGTCCTCAAGCCTTTCCGCAAGGCTTTTTAATAAATATAAAATTTTTTATGTTACATGTGTGGAAACCCTTTTATATTTTTTTTATGACCTTTTGTTGGTGTGTTCTATTTCCCTTTCTTTATAGAATGACAGTTCGGGCAATTTTGACAGGTGGTGCCAGGTTTTTTGAGTAGAAAAATTTTTTTTGTTTGTTTTTTTTTTTGTTGTTATATCGAGCGAGTTAGAATTACCTAAAGTTCTACCTTTCCTGTGAAAATCTGGGAGGTTTTTTAAAATTAAAACCTTACTTTTCTCACTAGCCGAACGGCCATTTTTTTTTAAATAGTAGCTCAATAAATTGCTTTGTTCCCGTATTTACATAAACATAAATTTTCTGATTTTTCAGTCGTTTAACTAGCAGTTGGTTCCTATCATGGTGCTATCCCCAATTTTTTTTTTTAAAATTTTCTATTTTTACATACCCCCCTTTCTTAAATTTTTTGGTTTTTATTCATAGGGGTTTATATAAGATTCTGAAAGAGCGATACGTTTTGCTCTAACCAGTTGGCTTTGGGAATCCCTTAAAGGTGTTCAGAAATGTGACTTTGTCTGTGCAATACGTTTTTTCTTCCCCAATAGGTTTTGTATCAAGGAATTTTTCCAATCTATTCAGTTTTTTAAGATCTTAATTAAGTAGTTAATGATTTTTCTTAAATTGTTGGAAAAATTTTGAAAAAGCTGTGAAAAGGTTTAAGTTCATTTAAAAAATGTTTAAAAATTGTTGACGGTCCTGAAATAAAAGAGTTGTCATCGGACATAAAAAACCTTTGTTTTATATATGGATTTTTACCATTTTGAAAAAATTAGTATTCTAAAAAAGTGTCCTGAATATGTTTGCAAACCCCCCGGGGGCTGCCGGGCACCCCATAGAGGTCCCTTTGCGCAATAATACTGTTCCCCCCAAAACGGAAATAATTTTTGGTTAGTATTAGATCTAAAGGACATTAAAAAATTAAATTTTGATTAGTTATTGTGGGGTCTTCGTCAATATTAATTAACCCTCCAACTTTTGGATCGGGTGTTAGTAATTGATTTAATATAAGAGTAATTGAAAGGAAAACATTGGGTGCGCCCTAAATTTTGATTGGGCGTAAAATGACCTGTATCCCTCAAAGACCGAGCATCCCGTTTAACAATTTTTGTATATTTTGATAAACGTAAATGGTATGACAAGGAGTTAACGCCGCACTTTTGGGGTCACCGGGAGGTTTTTTAGGTGACTTATGAATTTGGGTCCCAGTTTTAAAATGGTGTTCTTGGTATTCATTATATAAGCTTTCCTAAGTTGTTCTTTAAAACCGTTTTTACATGTTTTCAAAATGGTTTTTAATCAAAGCATTTATTCTTGTGTGGGTCATATTAAATTGGTCTAAAAATGGCTCATCTGTTGTTGGTCTGTGCCCTTCCTATATTTTTTGTGTTTGTAAAACAGGGGCCCCCCCTTATTGCCTTTTTAACTTTTATTAGTGGGTCTTTTATTTTTCTTTCAACGCCCCATTTTTTTGTGTAAGATTGTGAATTGGGTTTATTATTTTGTTGTTTGTCTTTATTAAAACTTCTTTTTATATTTTTTTAACCAATTTTTGAAAGGTTTCTATAGTATGATTTTGTAAAGGGGGGTAAAATTTTGACTTTTTTTCACTAAACTTTGGTATATTTTGTATTGCTTTTCATTTTTATTATCACCCAAAATACATTTTTTAATTTTTGGGGTTAAAAATTTGTACAATAACCGTTTTTTAAAAACAGATCATTGTCCAGTAGAACAAAATTGGGGTTTTTTATTTAAGATATCCATTGTGATTTTGGAGTTTTGGACGGATTTTATAAAAGAATGTTCAGATTTTCTTTTCCCCCTTTTGTGGCCTCCTCTTGTCCTCGTCCTTCCGCACTGTTTTCAGGTCTTCCCCCAAATCTTGGGAACTTTTTTCTCTGAAAAAACCTTCGGGTTTTATTTGAGATCTAGTAACATTTTTCGATGTCCCTTCACCTGAAGGTTGAATCAATTCCGTTGTACCCTTGAGCGATAATCACTATTTTTGGGGGTGAACTGTCTCTGACGGGGCGTTCTGCCAGGTTTTAGTCAAATTTTACTGATATCACGGTGCCCCTTTCAAATTTCCCCAATTTTTTTGAAGAAGCTGTATTTGAATTTTCGTAATGTGTTTTTAAATTTCCTCACTGGTACGATTATAGGTTCAACGTGGTAACTTTCTTTCCCTTCATCTTCAAGGTGGTAATTTCTTTTTTAATTTAGTAATGGGCCTTTGTAATGGATTTTTAAGATATTAAGGTAAAAATATTGTTCCTATGAAAACCAGCGTTCTTTATACAATGATCTTCTTGTAACAAAATTTTTTTTTGAGGGGGTACGTTTTCCCCCCGGATTCTAACTACTTTTTCTTTTCTTTTAAAAGCCGAGAAAAGCGATCAAGTTGGTTTTTTTCTTTAGTTGTACAACCTTTTAGACTTTCAATAGAGCAATATCCTTTTTTCCCGGCTGAGCCCGTCTTGTGCATGTTGAGGTGTTTTATTTTCATGTTGAAATCCAAATGTTCACCCCTCGTAGTAAGACCTGCTAACGCCCAATGACATAAAAAGTCCAAAAAATACAACCCCCAAAGGAGAAGAAAACAGTCACTTTTAAAAATATAGGGGGGCTTCCCCAATGAAAAATAATTTCGGGGTAAACTGGAGTCGTCTGCTTGTAACCGGGTTTTCCCCAAACCGGTCAATTCAATAGTGATATATGCAGACCGTGTTTTAGAAAAAATTTGAAAATTTTTTAAATGCCTAGAAAAGTTTAAAAAAGTCAATTGCATACTTGCATTGGGTTAGTCCAGAAAGCACAGATTCATGGGGGTGGGCGATGTTAGCCTTGATTCCCTGTAGAGCCGCTGAGGTGTAGTGCAGCGAAGCGAAGGGTCAGACAAAGGGCGTCTCGCCCAGTATTGGGTCCATGCCTCAGGGCAAATTGGAATCAAAGGAAAAATCCCCAACCCCCCATGAATTGTGCTTTTGGGGCTGACCTGCAAATGAAAGTTTTTTTGTCAATTGCGTTTTTTACTTGTTTGGTCATTTAATAAATTTTTAAGGTTTTGCTAAAAACGTGTCTGCTATTATCATCTTTTTTAAAAAAACCCCCATATTTCCCATTTTCCTTGGAGTGCTGTCTGACACTGGGTGCCACAATTAATTTTTCTGTCCCTAGGATTCCCCAAGTCCTTTTTCCCTGTACTTTTACTCTTTTTTCTTATTTAAAAAAGTAATGATGGAAAAAAATTTTTCCTTATCTGTGCATAACTCGCATTTTTCCAGTTAAACCTCATCTGTACTTCTCTCCCCCCAAACCTCAATTATCAGACCCCTTTATAACAAAAAGTTTTTTCTATTGTGTTTATTACTTTACAGATTAGTTCATCGAAGTTTTTATTCTACTGTGGAATCCAGGTAAAACATTATGAAAATATTAAAGAGGTAGGGACCAATACTGAACCCTGTGGTACCCCACAGTAACAAAGGGTCCAGTTGGTATATAATAACACCACCCTTTGTTTTTTACTTTTTATCAATATCAAAGCTTTAGAAAAATCTATTATATTACTAAGCCCCCTGTAAAGCAAAAAACTACCCTCCTTATAGAAGTTGACAAGATTAATTTTACAGCACCAATCCTTCATAAACTCATGCTGGAATGAATTTATACATTTATTTTCAGTGAGATACTCCAGGATAGCACCTCTTAGAAAACCTTCAAACATTTTACCTACAACAGAGGTTAACCGTACTGTCCAATAGTTTACAGAATAATTTTTGACCCCTTCTTGAATATTGACACAACATTTGCTATTTGCCAATCCTTTGGGTCATACCCGTTTGATTAGTCATTAAAAATTAAAATAGGAGCCCGTAATCAAATTACTTTAAAAACCTTAGCAATGGGATGTGTATACTGTACCATCAAGTGTACAAGTGAAAAAAAAAGTGTACAATATTTTACCATTTTACCCAAAAAATTAAAAAGTTACCTTAATTTTTTAAAAAATTTTAACTTTATTTTCCCGTACACTGACACCGTGAAAAAAAAAAATTCCAAATGGCAAAATTTTGTTATTTTTCATGCCCTAAAAATATGGATAAAAATCACATCCATCCCAAAATGGTATCAAGAAAAAGTACAGTTCAGCCCACAAAAAATGCACCAACACTTAGAAGTAAAGAAAAGTTGTTGGTCGCAGAAAATGGCGCTATAGCACAAATTTGAAATACAGAAAATGTTAGGATTTTTTTTAACAGTATTAAAAAAAAACAAACGAAAACCCAAAATATTTGGTATTGCTGGGAAATTTAAAATTTTCAGAAACAAAAGGGTTTAAAAAATAAAAAAAAGTTATGGTTGTTTTTTTTTCCCAAAATTTTTTTTTCCGATACTGAGCCTACTAATGATAACAAAAAATTTTCTTTTCTTCCTCTTGAGCCTGTGTTTTATTGATACCCGAAAGGATCTGCTGATCTTAGAGTGATATACTGCATGCTGGCATTCTCCCTATGATCTACAAGTACACCCAGATGCTCCTCCATCAGTGATTTTTATAATTTTACGTACCTTAGGTATGTATGGTGATTTTTAGCCTCCATATGCATAACTTTACCATTATCCACTTTAAAGTTATTTGCCATGGGGATGACCGGTTTCTCAGAGTGTCTCGGTCTGTTTGACTTTCAGAGGTTTATATTTAAGTTTGTTATTGGTGCTTTGCTATTGAGAGTTCAGATTGGGATATTTTTCAGTGAGGTCTGCAGAGAGGTATAGAACAAAGAAGCGTGTTGCAAAGAATAGATTTCATCTTTGAAAGCCTTCTGATGCATTCATGAGAGGAAGCGATAGGTGTTGAAAGATAGAAAAGGTCATGGGAAAATACAGGTTGTAAAAAAGAGAGACAGAACAATTTTTAATAAAGGTAGAGAGAATAGATACTGTAGAGGGATTCATAAGCACGAGTGAGGTTTCATTTGATTACATTGTAGATGGGAACCCAGCTGTAAAGGAGTATCATATTATGGAGTGACAAAATAAAAGGTCTGAATGTTATTGCAGTGTACATTTTCAGAGTTTCACATAAGACATCACATGGCAATGCACTGATTCCTGTGTTTCTTTCTCAGCCAAATTGTTGCATTCCTGTGGATTTAAGACAATCTTCTTTCTAGTGAAAGAGGCAAAAAAAAGTTTGGCCCAGTATTAGCCAATTCTCTTTAATGTAAAACGTATGTTATCTTTTGCACTATCATAGTTTTTTTTACTTTTTTGCCTTTCAACCTTATAATAAAAGGATTTATAATACAGTGTTCCCTCAACATACAACATTAATTGGTTCTAGGGTGACCACTTTATGTTGAAACGCCACCTCCGTGGAAACTAGTTCCAAAGCCCAAAAAGGTTACCAACATAATGAAAAGTAAAGATTAAAAAATAAGGCAAATAACCAATACAGATAAATCAATTCCTTACACATAACATTCAGAAAGAACTGCTGGAAGTCACTTTCTATTTGGAGGAGAGTAGCTTCTATGGATCATGTACTTTATGCACAATGTAGCAGAAAGAAAATAGAACTGCCCTTACCTGGTGCTCAAAGGACCCACTCACCCTGGCACATGTAAAAAGCAGTACAGGACATGCAGTAAAACACCATACTGTAAAGGTACGACTAGACCCCCAATCACTGCATGCATGTCACTGATACAGATGATTTTCAAGTAAGATATTTTTTATAATTGATTGAATCGTACCATCAATTGCATTTACTGCAAATCAGCAGTGTCTGTGACATTGTATGTTGAAACCAGACTCAACATATACTGCACCAGCAAGGACCATTATATGTTGAAAATATTCTTTCCTGAGGCCATTGTAGCTTGAAGGACTATTGTATGGGATCTCAGTAAATCAAATAATACATTTTAACAAATTTAAAAAAAAAGTAATTTTGGACAGTGCAGATGAAAAGGCTAGTTGCATCATGCCTATTGAAAGGGGTTGTTAGCCCCCAGACTGAAAAGCTCTTACCTACTCTGTAGTAAATGATCAATTATTAACACCAGTCACCTAAAGGCTGGGGGGGTCTTTCCGTTATGAGAGTGTTGGTGGGCTTAAGGCCTGGAAGTGCATAAAAGGTGTGATGTGGGGCTTGAAGAGATGTTGTGCTGAGGTTTGCCTAGCGTGCTATTGAGGGACCAACTAGGTGAGAGTCAAAGAAAGAAAGCACCTAATTGACATAGAGATTCATTGATGTTTGGGAGTAGTAGGCTTAACTTGGGTATCTGTAAAGAGAATAGCCTGCCTATAGTGGTATGACCTGAGCACATTATCTGATTTGGAAGGGGTTAATGCTGGGGCTGTGAGAGACATCAGCCAAATAGGGGACAATGGCGGGTTCGGTGGCACTAGACATACCCAGGGAAAAGTACATATTTGGAGGAATGAATAGATGAGTTGATAGTCAGTAAGTGCCTGGTAGTGACCTGGTTGGTTGTGTCCTATGGTGTGGTGAACTAAAAAGGCTCTTCGGGCCAAGGCTGAGAATATTAGTGACCATCCATCTACTTAACCACGGACACTTCTTTTAAATGAGAGCCTAATACTTGACCATCATGTTACATCCTACTTGATATGCTGCTGAGGTGCAGTTCAGATACTGTAGCCTTATTATCAAGTCTGTTTAATCTCTACAGGAACCACAAAGATTTGCTGAGCACTTGCACTTGGTATATCTCTTTTATAATCCAATTTAGGCAGTGGACAGAGTTTCCTTTTGACATTCAAATTTGCCTTTATGTTTTCCTTCAAGACAAATAGAACAGCTTTAACAGTGATGAAGTAGTGGCCAACTAGGCATCCTGACAGGACAAAAGAACTACTTGGCCTTCTGTGCTCATTCTATTCATAAAGCTTGCAAACCTCAGATGGTTTTTAAGCTTTTTTCACATTTTATTTTAGCAATAAACTATTGCCCCCCCCCCCCCAAGTAATTCCAAATTCCCTTATTTCTTCTCTTAAAGCATTAACCTTTACAACCTCTACTAAATGGCTATTTCTTCCTACCTGTAAAATACCATTTCACTACATTTATCTTGAAACTACTAACAAACAGCTTTAATGTGACCTATAGCTCCAGCACTTCTCACTGTTAAATACTGTGTGGTTCCACCTCTTGCTTTTTTCTAACTTTTGAAATGCCACTTTCCTCCACTAAATTCCACCCAATAAAGCCATGTGAATTGTTTCGCCAGCTGTGTATTCTCTTTACAGTTTGTGCTTATTGCATCTTGTTGTGTAGGTTCTTACATTTTTGGGCTATAAAATGTTTTCTTTTCCATTGTTCCTTCTGACAGCATAGTAATAAAACATTTAAGTCAAGCTAAAGATGAAAAATCAAGCAGGGCTGAGGGCATTTCTGGCCTGTGAAGCCAGTGTTGTCAATTCCAGTAAAAAGGGTACTCACCTAGGCAAATAGTTTTAGCAACCACACATGCAAATGTGTGGGCGGCTGAGGGCTGCTCGGTTATGGGCATCTGTTGAAACACGTCACTTTAAAATTAAAGGCATACAGCTACACAGCAGAAGCGCACAGACTTCGAAGCAATATCAGAGTAGGGAGCCTGGGGCCCACAAATGGAGTTGCTTCTTGGGGCAAACAAGTGGAGCTGTTTCTTGGGGTTCACTAATGGAGTTGATTCTTGGGGCCCACCAGCTACAGTACATGACTGCACATGACTCTTAGCCTCTGCCTCTTGCTTTCTGCCTTCCTTTCTCTGTCTTGCTCCCTGAAAAACAGCTCTGAACCTTTCCTGTCATGGCCCATCATGCCCAAGGACCCACCATGCCCAGGGACTCATCAGAATTTTCTTGCTACCCTGTGGTCCAGTCCAAACTTGCTTTAATGGGTACCATATTATAGACACAGTACGTGCCCCTCTGATTTGGTGCAAATCTGTAATACAGCCATATGCATGAGGCGTAACATTGCTGTCAAAGCCATAAATCGAAGTGGTATTATTGGCACACATGATCTAGTTTTTACTAGGCACATTCACAACCCTCACAGTTTTAAGAGGGCCCTGAAAATACATCTCTCGGTCTGGCCCACCAAGATCCCTAACTGCTATCACACACATTTGTCACTCCCTACACTAGGGCACTCACAGGCACTTATCTGTATATAGATGTACAGTCTGGGTGGCAGGTTCATCCATTTTTCATGTAAACCACCCCCTATTTATGAAACATGGCTGGACCATTGTAAACTTGGCGCTTCTTACCGTATGTTTCACCCATACACCCTAATAGATTGTAAGCTCTCACGAGCAGGGCCCTCACACCTTGTGTCTCATTTGTAAGTACTTTTAATGTGTAATGACTGTATGTTTACCCTTGAATTTGTAAAGTGCTGCGGAATATGTTGGCGCTATAGAAATAAAGATTATTATTATTACTAGAAAACAAATTTGTAATCCATACAGGGGCGTAACTAGAGAAGCCAGGGCCCCAAAGCAAACTTTTGGATGGGGCCCTCGCCCATCTCCCTGACCACGAACATTTACCAGGATATGCTGTTAGATAATGTAGATTATACAAGGGGCAAATACCTCACCATACATATCACCATCATACTGCCACCAAACAAATCCCACCATACCAAGACTAACATTACCAATAACACTACTGCATATGGACCTGAACATGACCACAAATTACCACCACAAAGTAACTGAATAATACCCCTACACTATTACCGATCAGTACACAAAGACCAATAGTACCGCCATATAGTGACCATATAGTGGTATATACTAATGTACTCAGGCTCTGCAGACTGTATATAACCACCATACAGTGACCATATAGTGGTAGATAACAGTGTACACAGGATCTGCTGACATAAGTGATTAAAGTGTAGTTACATCTTGTGACTCACAGGTGATGTTTCTCTGACGAGTCGTTGACTTTCCCTTTTGTTTTGGATCTGGACCAGACCGCCATCATGACATCTCCCAACCACTTGTCCCTGGAGATTTAGACACAAATATCTTAGAATCCTGACTTTTCCAGCACCTGCCCCCTGGCTATATGGAGTCCATTTAGGCATGCAGGGTTAAGATAGGCTATTTGGGGCCCCAGATAGGCAAGGTTTAGGTAGGCAATAGAGTCCCCATATAGGCAAGAAGGGTTTAGTTAGCTATAGGGAGCCATACAGGTAGACAGGGGTTAGGTGGGCTATAGGGGCCATATAGGTAGGTAGGCAGGGTTTAGGTAGCTAAAGGGGCCCCATATAAGTAGACAGGCAGGCAAGCTTTAGGGGGCTATAGGGGCTATATAGGCAGACAGCTTTCACGAGGGCTATATGGCTATTCAGGCAGGCTATATAGACAAGCAGGGGGGCCATTTAGGCCGGCTGGGGAGCTATGCAGGCAGGCTGGGGGTATATAGACAAGCAGGGGGCTATTTAGGCAGGCTGGGGGTATATAGACAGGCAGGGAGGCTATGCAGGCAGGCTGGGGGGGCTATGCAGGCAGGCTGGGGGTATATAGGCAGTCAGGGGGGCTATATAGGCCGGCAGGGGGGCTATTTAGGCAGGCTATAGGGCAGGTAAAATAATAAATCACTTACTTACCTCGGTTCCACTCACTCGATGCGCTGCGCTCCAGATTCTCTGCTCAGCGCGGGCAGCACAGTGATGTGATGTCACCGCGCTGCCCACATGATCACAGAGAGCCAGCAGGGGAAGTAGCAGAGCGGAGCTCCATTCTACTACCTCCGGGTAGCGCTGCCTCTGAACGCTCAGGCCAGAGGGTATGTTCGTTGCCGCCGGGCCCAGGAGCAGCATTACCGGGTTGCAGACGCGGTAGCAGCTGTGCCGGGCGCCCTAAGAGCACGGGCCCCGGCGCAGCTGCTACATCTGCTACCACGGTACTTACGCCCCTGAATCCATATAATAATTTGACTTGAGTCTTTTGCAATCAATTTGCAGGATATAGAGTTACCTTTCAGCTGGGCAGTGTAATGCCTTCGAGGGGACGTATGTGTTGACCTCTTATTAAGCCAGCAATATTAGTTCAGCAATCAGTCGAAACAGTGTCTTTTTGTGTTAACTGCTAGTTAGTATACAATCTTAAAGGGAACCTGTCACATAGGTTATGCCCCCCCTTGCTGAGGACAGAACAAGCTAGTGACAGACATGTTGTTTCCAGCACTGTGTCCCTTATTCTGTAAGATGCTGGAGTTTTAGAGCATTCACCCCTCAAATCTTATTCATGAGCAGGTGTTAGCCCCGCCCACCAAAGGCTTGCCCCACCCGCCGGGCGGAAAACTGCAGATTTGAGCAGTATATACTCGAAAACACCAGCACCGGCGGTGCCATGGTGGACGAACGAAGCTGAGTGCACGTACTCAGCATCATATGTAGAGATTGTCTTTTCAAAATAGACATATGAGTGCTGCCAGCATTGCTGAAGAGGTTACTGGGGTGGGGGGTCAGCCTGACAGTGCTCAGACCATACGCCACTCACTGCATCAAATTGATCTGCATGACTTTTGTCCCAGAAGGAAGCCTATTTTATGCACAAGAAAGCCCGCAAACAGTTTGCTGAAGACAAGTAAACTAAGGACATGGATAACTGGAACCATGTCCTGGGGTCTGGTAAAACCAAGATGCACTTATTTGCTTCAGTTGGTGCCAAGTTTGTAGCGGCAACCCGGTGAGGAGTACTACAGTCAAACATGGTTATGGGAGAGTCATGGTTTGGGGCTGCATGAATGTTGCTAGCTGTGGAGAACTTCACTTCATTGAGGGAACCATGAATGCCAAAAAGTACTGTGAAATACTGAAGCAGAGCATGATCCCCTCCCTTTGGAAACCACTGCCTTGCTAAAGAAAATGAGGGTCATGCTTTTTCTCCAGATCCAAACCCTATTGAGCATCTGTAGGGCATCCTCTAATGGAAGGTGGAGGAGCGCAAGGTCTCGAACATCCACCAGCCGCAAAACAAAACACGTGGCTTAACTTGTGCCAGCTAACATAAGATTAACACATTCCATGTTGGATAACTCACAGTCACTTTATCTAATGCTTTCTGGGTTCTTTCCCCACCAGGATCAGGGGAATGTGGCCATTGAAGGCTATATGCCGTAGCAGGTATATTCACCTTTTGCATGTCAGACACCCTTCAGACAGGGATCCTCACCTCACTTCACCTAAGCCTCCTGGCTTTTATAGGCTAGGTCAAACCAGAAAAAAAGAGCTTGGAACAGCTGCCTGCCAGAAGCTATGCTACATACACAAAGTGTTAATAAGGTTACTGACCAAAAGACTACCAGCTTTACTTCACTGAGAACAGGCAATTCCTGACACGTAAAGGCCATCCACCACAACACCTTGTGCCTTTTCACAATGTACATGGAATATATCCATGTATGTATATTTAGATAGATAAATATCTGTCTATCTAACTATATATAACCTGTTGTGTATATATAGTGAAGGAAATAATTATTCGATCACTTGCTGATTGTGTAAGTTCACCCACTGACAAAGAAATGAACAGTCTATAATTTTAAGAGTAGTTTAATTTTAACATTAAGAGATAGAATATCAAAAATAAAATCCAGAAAATCACATTGTAAAAATTATATAAATGTATTTTCATTTTGCAGTGAGAAATAAATATTTGATCCCTCTGGCAAACAAGACTTAATACTTGGTGGCAAAACCCTTGTTGGCAAGCACAGCAGACATTTTTCGTAGTTGATGATGAGGTTTGCGCCCATGTCAGGAGGAATTTTGGTCCACTCCTCTTTGCAGATCATCTCTAAACAATTAAGATTTTGAGCCTTTCGCTTGTTAACTCGGAGCTTCAACTCCCTCCATAAGTTTTCTATGGGATTAAGGTCTAGAGACTGGCTAGGCCACTCCGTGACCTTAATGTGTTTCTTATTGAGCCACTCCTTAGTTGCCTTGGCTGTATGTTTTGGGTCATTCTCTTGCTAGAAGACCCAGCCACAACCTATTTTTAATGTCCTGGTGGAGGAAAGTAGGTTGTCACTCAGGATTTTAAGCTTACATGGCACCATTCCTTCTCCCATTGATGCGGTGAAGTAGTCCTGTGCCCACATAATTTTTCCACCTCCATGCTGGACAGTGGGGACAGTGGTTTTTGGGTCATAGGCAGCATTTCTCTTACTCCAAACATAGCGAGTTGAGTTAATGCAAAATAGCTAAATTTTTGTCTCATCTGACCACAGCACCTTCTCCCAATCACTCATAGAATCATCCAGGTGTTCACTGGCAAACCTCAGACGGGTCTACAAGTGTGCCTTCTTGCGGGCACTGCAGGACTTTAACAATTACGGCGTAATGTGTTACCAATGGTTTTCTTGGTGACTGTGGTCCCAGCTGCCTTGAGATCATTAACAAGTTCCCCCAGTGTAGTTTTAGGCTGATCTCTCCCCTTCCTCATGATCAAGGATACCCCACGAGGTGAGATTTTGCATGGTGCTCCAGATCGATATCATTTGACAGTCATTTTGTATTTCTTCCATTTTCTTACTATTGCACGATCAGTTGTCTTCTTCTCACCCAGCGTCTTACTTATGGTTTTACAGCCCATTCCAGCTTTGTGCAAGTCTATGACCTTGTCCCTGACATCCTTAGAAAGCTCTTTGGTCTTGCCCATGTTGTAGAGGTTATAGTCTAACTGATTAATTGAATCTGTGGACAGGAGTCTTTTATAACGGTGACTATTTAAGACAAGTATCTTTAATGCAGATAACAAGTTGATTAGGAGCGTCTAACTGGTCTGTAGGACCCAGAACTCTTAATGGTTGGTAGGGGATAAGATATTTCTTAGGGGATACTTATTTCTCTCAACAAAATGCAAATAAATTTATATAATGTGTGCAATGTGATTTTCTGGAATTTATTTTGGATATTCTATCTCTCACTGTTAAAATTAGCCTACTCTTCAGATTATAGACTGTTCACATCTTTGTCAGTGAGCAAACTTACAAAATCAGCAAGGGATCAAATAACTTTCCTTCACTGTATACTGTATAATATATACTCCGTTCTGAGCAGTTCTGCGAAACTCAATTTTTCAGACTATTTTAAAAATAAAGTAGGATGGCAAGATTTTGTATCATTAAGTAGATACAAAGGACTAAGTATGACAGGATTGCTTAAGGCACTTCTGCTTGCTTTCTACATACTTCATTTAAAGGATGAGTAATGTACAAGTTACAAATACATGCTCTCATTTTTACATGAATAGCCTCAAAGTATTTATTTTAATGGGAAACTTATATCCTCATTAAATCCACTCACTACACAACTAGGTGTAGCTTTTCTACTTTGAAAGTGGTGTTCATTTGGAGAGCAACGTACAAAAGTAGCAAATTAAAAATTAGACATTTATTTAAAAATACAGACACACGGCCATACTTACAGCTCCATGTAGTAGGAATCCACAGTACACCAAAATTTGTTGCAAACAAGATGGGTGAATTTATTTAACAATAATCACATAAGTAAAGAGAAATTTTTAACAACAGTGACCGAAATTCTGCTTGTAAAGAACATTCTTGTAACAAATGTTAAAATGATACAACTGATGCCTTACAAAAAGTGATGTTTAGGCCAAGGTCTCTGTCAATGGACGTCTAAACAGAGTATACATAAAGTAGGGAATAAGTATGGCAGTAGATCAGGCAATAGAGAAGGCCAGCACTGGTATGGTAGGGTACATAGGGAAGCAGGAAAAGCAACGCCCCAATGAGGCTAGGTATAGCTAAGTAGCAGGAAAATATGTATGGCATCAATCGTATCATTTTCAAATTTGTTACAAGAATGTTCTTTACAAGCAGTATTTCATCATTGTTTTTAAAAATTCCTCTCTACTTATGTGATTCTTGCTAAATAAATTCACCAATCTCTTTTGCAACAAATTTTAGTGTGCCATGGATTTCTACTACTTGGAAACTCTGTCATACTGTAAAGGGAATCATATATTTTTCTATACATTTTTTTAATGCTTTTGTAATGAAGTTTGTGGTGCAAAAACATTATTACACATATAAGCTTAGCTGAACAGCAGAGATACTCCAAGATGGCGCCCGCTTCCTGGACCACTCCCCACTATGTGGCAGCATGGACCTGGGTGGAAACCATGACCATATCTGGAGAACCAATAAACTAGTGCCACATTCCTGAAAAATGCAAGAAACAAAGGAACTTAACCACACCCCTGAAACCAGTTTGTTAAATCTATAGTATTGTAATGAAGTCATTCATTCTGGGCCTGCTTCACTAAGGAGTAGAGGTCACACCAGCGATCTGGGTTTTTGGTGTCATTTCTTCACGCCGACACTCAGTGTTCAATTTGGACAGCAGTAGTCACGCGGTGTACCCCTGAAACCCAACAATACTTTTATATTTTCCACATGAGCACACACCTCCTGAAGTGTGTGTAACCCTTTACTTTCTATTAACTCACAGCTCCATGGCTGAACAAAGTAACATTCCCAGTAGGAGGCAATATAAGCCCCAGTGCTACATGGGAAAAGTTCCACAGGTACAGAATACCGATGAACAAACGCTCGCACACTTCCTATAAGGGTAGCAATTGCTAAGTATATAAATGAATTTTGGAAAAGAACCAGTTCACACCAGTATGAAGAAAAGCTGATAAACAACCAATCTATGATGGGGGTGATTGCTAGTATTGCAATTACACATAGATATAGGGTTCAAGTCATACGGTTACGTATTGGGCACCATGGTGGCTTACCACCAATTGATGATGCCTATACTACTCGATTGAGCGGGTTCCCCAGCATATTCCCAGTGTCTAACACAAAAACACCCTTTGCTCTCCAGGAAAAATGCATCCTAAGAAAACATCAAACATGAGGTATTGGCCAAAATATGCAAGCTCACAACTCATGCCAATTCAGTATGCATTTTTTTTCTGTAATACTGGAGAGCATGGGGTGTTAGTATTTTGTGTTGGGCACTTGGAATATGCTGGGCAACTTACTTAATAATTAATAATAGTATGGGCATCATTAATTGATTCATAGCCAGTATGGTGCACCACACTTAACATAAGCCTTATTTATGTGCGATTGTAATGCTAACAATCACCTCCCGTATGGATAGTAGGTGTTTGAGTGGTTGTTCATCAGTATTTTTGAACTTGAGCAATCTTTCCTTTATAGTATTTCTGCATACTGGTGTGAACTGGTACTTATCCAATGTGGATGGGTGTGTGACCAGTTGTTTATCAGTAATTTACACCTGTGAAACTTCTACCATGTAGCACTGGGGCTTTTATTAGCTACTACGAGGAACGTTTTTTGTCAAGTCATCGAGCTGCGTGTATGGTTATGTGTCTGTGTTTTTAATGTACGAAGGTAGCCAACTGAGTTAAGTGTACATTATAATAAGAGAGTAAACGGCTGCATATGTATATTTATGGTAGGATAAGCCTTACCATCCTTACTGCATCTGGTTCTGTTCTCTCTCTTGTGTCTGCCTGGTTTCCCACTGCTGTTCTCAATGTGCCGCTGCAGATGGAGTTATCGCTGAACACATTTGTGTCATTGATTGTTTGAAGGAATGGAGTTTACTGGCTTCCAGCCAGAAGGGCAAGGAGCCCTGTGTTAAGACTTTGCTTCAAGAGTTCATGTAAAATGCACACTGTACATTTACATCCCGAGGAGGAAAGGATCCATGAAATGGAGCGGTGTAGTAGCCACCATGACCCACAAGGGGACTGGCGAACCCTAGAGAATACCATGTTATCAGAGCAGACTGTGGTAAAGAGAAGCCTATCAGAGATTCACATAGGTACAGTAGGACCAGGCTACATATCTTAATGCCACCCTAACAAAATCAAGATCCCTAAACCCTTGTTTAAGAACCACTTTGTAGGTCCATGCGAATCCAGTAACCCCCAATACTCCTTATCTCTCCAACTATCCTGTTTATTTTTTTCAGTCTCCTGTTGTGTTTGCCAATAGATGACAATATGACAGTCTGACATATTAAAGGACTCTAGTATACCAATACAGAGTGTTAATCACTACAAAAGGGAACAATGTTCTTACACCTGTGTGGGCCAGCTCAAGTTCTGGGCCCCATAGCAGGTTCTATAGGCAGGTGCTGGAGTGGTCCTTTAAGAACTGGTCATTGACACCTAACCATATATTTAGAGAACATGTTTCTGACACACTTCTACACTGTACTCTGTATTTGGCATTAACTATTCTTCCAATTCTTTATACAGACTTCAATGACTCAATGAGGTTTGTTTGATTAACAAGCACAATCAATAAATCAAGACATGGGAAGGAAAGGGCAAAGGCGGCAGCAGAAGATAGCAGAAGGAAAATTGACCGTATCATTTAAAGAAGCCTAATTATAAAAAAGTAAGGCTTCTGTCACTTCATGTTCCGGCCATGAGACAAATTATGGGAGCCCCCAGGCTACTGCAATAGTACATTTCTAATAAATATAATAATAATAATAATAATAATAATAATAATCTGTTTTTATATAGAAAAAAAATATTCTGTAGCACTTTACAATGCAGAGGGTACAGACATAGACATTACATAGGAACAAACCTATTACTGATCACACATGAGGTGCAAGGTTCCTTCTCATATGAGCTTTCAATTAATGAGGTTTCCATTTCTGATGTATTTTGTTGTGCTACAGCCATGTCAAACCATGCCAATTCAATACTTATGGACGGATACATGCTCAGTGGTTTAGGATTTTTTTTAACCAATTCCTGACCTACCTCTCCTTACCATGCTCATTTTCCTTTTCCTTAGTACAGTGTTGCTGAACCTTTTTGAGACCGAGTGCCGAAACTGCGACCGAAAAATACCTTAGTTACCGCAAAGTGCCGCCGACGTCAGCACAAAGCAGGGAGGTGACGTTGGGAAGCAGGGCCGCACAACAATTAATACGAGGGATGTGACAGCCGCTTAGCCCATCCCTCTACCATATTTCCACCATACAGTGACCATATTGTGGTAGATAGCAGTGTGCACAGGTGCTCAGCAGTTGACTGATTAATATCACACCACGACCACATATCAGCACCACATAGTGACTGAATAATACCTCCACAAATCACCACCACAAAGTGACTGAATAATGCCGCCACACAATGACCACATATCACCACCACATAGTGACTAATACTGCCACGTATCACCACCACAAAGTGACTGAATAATACCACCACACCATTACTGAATATAAACCATTACACTTTGAACACATATAAGAGATTACAATTCAGGCACATTTAGTGACTCACAGGTGACGTTTCTCCAATGAGTCGTTCGTATTCCCATTTTCTTCTCCATCTGGTTCACACCTTCATGCTGACTTCTCCCGACCAACTCTCATGCCTGCAGATTATATAGATAGCTTTCCCCACCAGCCAGTATCTAGATAGCTCTCCCCACAGCCAGTATATAGATAGCTCTTCCCACAGCCAGTGTATAGATAGCTCTCCCCACTGGCAGTATGTATATAGCTCTCCCCACAGGCAGGATGTAGATAGCTCTCACCACAGCCAATATATAGAAAGCTCCCCCCCACCAGCCAGTATATAGATAACTCTCCCCACTGCAAGTATATAGATAGCTCCACCCACCAGACAGTATATAGATCACTCTCCCCACCAGCCAGTGTATAGATAGCTCTCCCACCAGCCAGTATATAGATAGCTCCCCCCACCAGCCAGTATATAAATAACTCTCCCCACAGCCAGTATATAGATAACTTTCCCCACTGCCAGTATATACACAGCAGAAATAAAAATAATAACATTAATACTCACCTCCATCCCAGCGCACTCCTCTTCTGTCCTCTTCTTTCCCAGCGCGGGACGCTCCTCCGTCAGCTCCTCGGGCGCACAGCCTATGACGGGCTATGTGACCGAGGACAGGCAGCAGCATGATGATGTAACTACATCGCGTCACTGCCCAGCGGCGCACACGGGACCGCCGCGCATCCTCAGCACTGAGGGTCTGCAACGGGCCTTGTCGTGTTAGACCTGGAGCCTGCCAAAGGCCCCAGGTCCGACACTGTGGCCTGGATACCGAGCTCTAGCGCGGCGTCCGGGTCACAGTGCAGGAAGGCAGCGAGTGGCCAGCCTGGCATGCGTGCCATAGGTTTGAACGCTATAAAGATTTTTGTTCTGCTAGGGGTTTTTTTGCCTTTTTTCAGTGAAATGTTAGACTTTATTTTTATGTAATTTTTATATTAGGTTTTCTTTAACATGAGGGAAAGTAGTAAAAAAAAAAGTATTTTTTTAACAGCAAAAGTTAAATAAAGTGTCTATAAAGTCTTAGACCGAGACAGTTTTCATACATGAGGCTCTTTGGTTTACATATTGTTTCCACATAACATCAAAAAAAGACCTCTGGAGGGCATTTTTACAACACATTTATTTTTGTCCTGATTTTCCCTGTAACTGAGGCTGATATATTAGCCCCAGTTACAGGGAAAACCCAAGGAAAATGCATCCCCTGGACTAACTGCAGAGATGATCTGGGTCAGAAGCTCAGGCAGTTACCGAGGCCCGGTGGTCACATGCCCGCCGGGCCAGGAAGCAGGAAATCGTCAGGCTTCTACCTCATTGAGATAGGATTTGAGCATTAAATGCTCTAAAACTACAGAATGTTACAGAATAAGGGACACAGCGCTGGAAACAGTATGTCTATCACTAGCCTGTGCTGTCCTCAGCAAGGGGGCATAACCTATGTGACAGGTTCCCTTTAAAGCCAGTGGACAGGTGGCAAGCAGTTAAAGAAGCACACTTTATTCTTTCTCACTAAACAATTTGAAAAATAAATCTCTCCTCACCAACACATTCCTTTACCTGATACGAAGTTGTATAAACTCTACAGCAGAATTATTAGGTTAGAGTCCTTTAAAAATATAAAAACCAGCTGTCATGTTTCATTTATAACTTACAATTTCCTCAGGAAATGCAGATCAGAAAATATTAACATATTTTCTCCATCCCAAGACTTCATATTCATGATTATAATTCATATGAATTGTATCGCTTTCTACCACTGGAAACAAAAGGACAGGCTGAATTTGAATTTCTTAGTGGCAGAGGTGGGGTCACTATTACACACAATGCGTCTGTCATATACCAAATATAGAGTGGAACCTCAAATGTACATGCTTATTAATGTTTCATACATCTGGATTACAACAAATAAAGATATGTTAATCATACAGATTCCATCCTTCAGAAAACATCTGTGGTTCTGTGGATCTGTGATTGTCATTTGTTGTAGACATTTCAGCAAGTAAAAAATGCATTCATTGCCTCTAAATGTGGGTATTTCAGCATGAATTTCTGCAAGCCCCATTCAGATGAAAGGGACAGTTGCTGAAATTTCTGCAACACATTTGTGTGAACGTGGCCTAAAGCTATACAGAAGCAATATGCTTAAGACTTTAAATTTCGAAATCCATTTCATTATGATTTTATAATAGAAACCACCTTTTCCTGTCGGGCCTCTTTGCAGAATACGTTCACAGTTTTGTTATACACATTAGCTCTGTTTAATTGAGACTTGGCTTTCTCACAGACCTCTGCTGCTCTCTGCTGCCAGCTTAAAGTATTTTATCTGTAGATGACAATATACATTTGTGACTGACAACTCCAGCAGATAATGCACTTTAAAGTTTCACTGATCTGCAGGTTTAGTTTACAATGTTTCAAAACTATTATAAAAACAGAGCAGAACAACAATGTATGAAGAAACCCTGAATCAACTATAGCATGAAAGGGGACCTGTGACATCCGCTGATATGTTTGTGTTAATAAATCCTTGTGTTCCCAGTGATAGAACACTTCTGGAGCATCTTCTCTTATAACTCTGTGTTGTGCTGTTTCTCTGTTATTCCATTTAGAAGTGTATTATTGAATCTGTCAGCAGGGCGTTACCATTCCAGTTTTTAACCCCTTAAGGACCTAGCGTTATTTTTTTTGTTGACACGTTCGTTTTTCGCTCCTCGCCTTCCCAGAGCCATAACGTTTTTATTTTTCCACCTAAATATACACATTATGGCTTTTATTTTGCGGGACAAGATGTACTTTCGAATGGTGTTATTCACTATACTATAGAATATACTGGGAAACCACAAAAAAATTCCAAGTTGGACAAATTTTGAAAAAAAAACTTTTTTCGCCATGTTTGCTTTTACGGCGTTCAATCTTCGGTCAATACAATGTGTTATCTGTATTCTACAGGTTGATACGCATCCGGCAATACCAAACATGTAGGGATTCCCTTATGTTTCGGTACCGTAAAAAAAAATTCCAAACTTTTTCTATTTCTGAAATTTTCACCACGGCGCCAGTTTGTGCGACCAATAACTTTTTTGTACTAACACCTACAGACATCAGTGCGGGGGCATTTTTTGCTGGCCGAAATGTACTTTTTATCGCTCGCAGTTTGGAATGGATGCGACTTTTTTGATCACTTTTATTCCATTTTTTAAGTGACGTAAAATGTCCAAAAAACGCAAGTTTGGCGTTTGGATTTTTTTTTTCTTCTGCGGTGTTCAGCATACAGGATAAATGATGTTATATTTTTATAGATCGGACTTTTTCGGTCACGGCGATACCAAATATGTGTAACTGTTTTATTATTTTATTGTTTTTATTTGTGAAATGGGAAAACGGGGGGGGTGATTTCAACTTTTAATACTTTTTTTTTGTACTGTAAAACTTTATTTTTTTTCACTTCAACATTGAGGCCACTTATGGTGCTTGACCACTAGGTGGCACGATTGTCAATACAGTCTAATGCATTGCATAGGCAATGCATTAGACTGTACCAAGTTGGCTGTTTCCCCACTTCCTGTCTGCGGACGGAAGTTGGGCAAACCAGAACATGGAAGTGACAGGAGCCTTCCCAGTGACAGGTGCCAATCACCCTCAAGATCGGTGCGGGGCACCGATATTAATTCATTCAGACGGCGCGGCCATCTTTGCCACGGTGTCTGACGGGTTAAACAGCGCAGGCGGGCGATGCTGCCCGTACGCGCTGTAACGGCAGGGTGTTAGCTGCGATTAGCCGCTAACACCAGGCGACTGTGTGCGGGGGTTGCGGAGCGATCCCCCTGCTAAGCCCCTTATGGACCCTGGGACGTACTCATACACACTGACTCAGTCAGCACTGATGGGACAATGTCAGACTATGCAGGGACACACTCCAACTGGTAACACCCAGCTGACAGATTCAGAGATACATTTCTAGAAGGAATAAGAGGAACAGCACAACACAGAGATATAAGAGAAGATGTTCCAGAATTGCTATTTCACAGGGAACACATGTAATCACTAAAAGAGACATATCAGGAACCGCCACCAGTCCTCTTTAAGCCACGGACAGGAGAAGTGAGTAATACTGATTATGTCCTGAAAAAGGTGCTATACTCTAGACAACAAGTGAACAAATACTGGTTATGAGAAAAGGATGTCACAATACAAATGGGTTTACAGCTTGCTCCTTCTAGGGCAGTTTGGTTAGAATACAGATGCTGTCAATTGTCGAAGAAGAAGTTTTGTTTTACATGATGTAAACATCAGAAAATTTGGGGATGAGCGAGTTACTGGGAAAAAGAGTGGACAATGATAGTGTTAAACAACCTTTATAACATCTATGGTTCCATTGCACAACCTCAGCCTCCTCCCAGTCAATTACTTGGTTATGAACTAGTAACCAAGCTAACCCCAGAACTACATCTGCTGGCTGGTAAGTTATCGAATACAAAAAGGACATAACCTTGGAGTTTTCCGGAGTCGGACGTTTTGGGGCAATTCATGATTACGTGTACCGTTGTTCTGCAGTAAAAAAAATCCATTCTGTTTTCGGAAGATTCTGCAGTATCAAAGAGACATGGTCGAACTCATCTGCATAATTTCTTTATCTGGGCCAGACATCTCATTTGTCAAGGGAAGAAGGGAGAGATATTTCAGAATGCTCCCTTTGTCGCTCCCATAAATGATGGTCAAGCCATATAGTGAGGGCCATCGACTCCTCTAAGGTTTTTGTTTGCGAATAGCTCACCAACAGGTCCTTGAGTGTCTCTGACAGACCTTGATGAAAGAGACATCGCAGTGTTGGGTCATTCCACTGCATGGACAGAGACCAGCGCCTGAATTCAGAGCAGTAGTCTTCCAAAGGTCACTGCACATGGCGGAGAGACAACAGGTTAGTCTCGGCTACTGACCTTAAGTCCGGTTCATCATACAGGAGACCCAAGGCTTTAAAAACAGTCTACAGAGACTAATTCTGGGGAACCAGGTTTCAGGGAGAAGGCCGAACGCTTGAGGATTCCCCCTGTAGCAATGAGATAATGAATCCATATGTTCAATATTATATCAGTGATCTCATCATTGATCATTCCACTTTTTATTATTTTTATCATTATTTTTATCATTGTGTAACTAGAAGAAGTCCTTTAAGCTGTCTTTGCATAGGACGTATGTACTGTACAAATAACTGAGGTGGAGCACTTATTATTAACTACATTTCTAGAGATATGTAAACATAAAGCAAATTGTAATGTCATGGCATGCATGCATAATATTAAATGCTACCTATGTCTGGAAATAAATAAAACTTGTTTTATAGAGATGCTCTACGTTTGTCATGTGGCCATACCTCCATTAGATAGATGGATAGATGATAGATGTTTTTGTTCCGTACTTAACTGAGACCTCTCTAAGTTAAATGACAGATCTTTCCACTGTTTGTCTCTAGCGAGAGACCGGTAAGTTAAACTGAGAAGGTTGGGGAGAAGCTGCACTTCGGACTCATCTCCCCCAACCGCAGCTCTGTACCTGGCTCAGTGTTATGGGTTGTGTTACTCTGAAACAGGGTAAAATACACATTACTCAAACAAGGAAATCTGTTACTATTTTATGTTGCCTGTGGTTCAGGCAGCATGCACTAGCTGACAGGTTCCCTTTAACCTTTTAGCAATGCATAATTTATCTACAGTATATGTAATGCAGTTGGTAAGACAGAATAAAGTGGGCTGAAGTTTTAAGTGGGCCAAGCCACTGTTGGTCTGGGGTGCCTAGTTTAATTTGAGAGTCCACCAGTGGAGTTGATTCTGGGGGCCCAACCTACAGCTATTATACATGCCTTTTATACTCTGCCTCCTGCATTTTGCTTCTTTTTCTCTGCCTTTCTGCCTCTCCCAGGGATGCATATGCAGAAAAGCAACTCCAGGTCTGCCATGCTCAGGTGCCCACAGGAGTTTCCCCTGCTGCCATGTGGGTCAGTCCCCACTCTCCTGACATTTATTGACAGGATTCTAGCTATTCACAGTTATAGGCAGAATCAGCTAAAGTGGATGGGGCTCTCCATTGGTGGATGGGGTTAACACCCACTCATGAATAAAGTGGACACATCTCCAGCAGAGCAGATTACAAGCTGCTAGATTTCAGTAGTAAATACTCGGTAGTAAAATTACTGTATTTTACAGAATAAGGGAGACACCACTAGAAACTAAGTTACCAACTTACACTGTTTTCAACAAAGGGCAGCAAAACCTAAGTGACAGGTTCCCTTTGAAACAACTCAAAGACAACAATCAATATGAAGCATCTGCTAAGTAGGAACACATCAGATACATCTATAGATAATTATTTATTAATGTACATTGTAAAGTTTGTTATATTTCCATTGTCCAAGAATGAGCTGTCTGCTTTACAGAACAGCTCCGAGTAATGAACCTGCTGGGTTCTTGTTACAGTTCATCCACACTAGCTCTTTATGCAGATTTTGTGAAAACAATTCATTGTAATTGATCCTATCAGTCAACAGATTTTAGAAATGTAGATAAGTCTTTAAACTATAAATACAGCATTACCAATTCAGTGCAAGAATGTTAGCTCCTGCATATGGCATGTATCCTTATCAGTGTCCAAGCAACATAATTGTAAGGTGCAGTTTTTGTTTGCGGGGGCCTATTAGGACATCATAGGAGGTTGCTAAATATTTTAATAGCGCTCACCATGCAGTATATGTGACATGTTAGTTTTACTCTGTGGGTTGATACAATTACGGAAATATACAATTATATAGTTTTTTTATGTTGTAGCACTTTGTCACCTTAACTTTTTTAATTTTTCGGTACACAATCTTTTTTCTCATGGGGATGAAGGGACGTTTTTATTGGTACCACTTTGGTGTTTATATGACATTTTGTTACTTTTTTTCATTTATGTGTTGCGAGGTGAACAAATATCACAATTGTGTGACTTTTTTTTTTTACGGCGTTCATGACATGACAGATTTATGGCTATGTCATCACACATGCGGCGATACCAAATATGTTATTTTTTATCTTTTTTTGGGGCGATTGGCTCTGGAAATGGGAAAGGGTGGTGTACATGGTTTAGTTTAATTTTTTAGTGTTTGAGATTTACTTATTTTTTTTTACTTTTTAACATTTTTTTTTTTACTTGTTACCATGAGGGACTTGAATGAGTGATCTAAAAATCACTATTACATTGCATAGCAGTACTGCTATGCATTATAACTGTCAATCACTATGCCTGGCTGAGCCCTCAGGCACGTTCGGGCATAGTGACATCATAGGCAACCCGCAAGCCTTTGGTAGGCTTCCAGGTTGCTAGGGTGAACACTGCCAATGCAGACAGAGGGTGCTCCCTCCCTCTGTCTTCTCCTTAGCTGCCGTGGTTGACCACAGCAATTTAAGTGTTAATCGTCGCACCTGGATTGTGTTCCAATCATGGACGACAGAGCATGGGGCCAGCTGTAATATATAGCTGGTTCCATCCTCGAATCGTACAAGCTCTGCCTGTGAGCCTGCACGATGTCCAGGACATACCCAAAAGTACTTTTGTGGCAACACCTTCCCAGGTGTCATTGACTGTACCATAGAATATACTGGGAAACTGTTAAAAAAAATTTAAGTGGGGCAAAATATGAAAAAATATGTACTTGCACACTGCTTGCAGGAGTTTTGTTTTTACAGCGATTACTTTCTGGTATAAATTATGTAATATCTGTATTCTACAAGTTTATACAATACCAGCAATACAAAATATGTAGGGTTTTCATTATGTTTTACTACCGTCAAAAAAAAATCCAAACATTCTCTATTTCTTAAATTTTGCTGCAGCGCCATTTTCTGTAACCAATTACTTTTTTATACTTCCACATATGGACCTGACTGAGGATGCTTTTTGTGGGCTGAAGTGTTCTTTTTATTGGTTCCATTTTGCGATGGATGCAACTTTTTAACAACTTTTTATTCCAGTTCTTCAAAAAAAATGTAATTTTTCCATTTACAATTGTTTTCTTCTACGGTGTTCAGCATATTGGATAAGTGAGGTTATATTTTAATAGATCAGACTTTTAAGGATGCGGCGATACTAATTACGTGTAACTTTTTTATTATGTTTTTCTATTATTTGTAAAATGGCAAAGGAGAGGTGATTTGAACTTTACATTTTTTTTATACTTTTTAACATTATTATTATTTTTTATTACTATAGCTTTCAGCCCCTTTAAGGTACTTGACCATTATGGGGGTGGGGGGGGGTGCAATTGTCATTATACCTTTTTACATTCCATAAACAATGCAGAAGAATGTTAAAGATGGTGGTTTTATTACTTTCTGCCTGTGGCAAGAACTAATAAAACGGGAGACAGTGCAGCAATGGAAGCCTTCACAAGAGTTCTAGCCGTCATGTTAACTAATTGGCACCCCGCAATCTCGCTTTCTGGGGCGCCGATCGGACTGAGAAACTTTTTGCATTTATCATTTAAACAATAACACTTTAACATAATTAGTATCACCCGGTCCATAAAAGTCCAATTTATTAAAAGATTCATTTATTTTTACCACATGGGGAATATTATTAGAAAAAAAATACCTAATGCCAAAAGTAATTACACAGCACAACTGACAGATAAATGAAAAAAAGTTTATCTCAGTATATGGCAAAGCAAATTTCTTTATATTTTTAAAGTGTGTTTTTGAACAGTAAAACATATTAAAAACTAAATACATTTGGGGCCACATGTATGAACCTGTTTAGGTCTAAAACTCAATTGTTTGCCCATAGATTACTATGAACAAAAGAGTGAGTTTTAAACCTAAACAATTTCATACATGTGGTCCTTGGTGTCACCCAAATTGTACTGCCCCCCCCCCCCCCCCCCCCCCTGCGGGGAATTTAAAACTGAAACCAAAAAAGGGGGCCAATGGCCCCAATTGATCTTTTTTTATTATTGGTTTAAAAAAACACATTATCAAGTCATACTTTAAAAGGTCCATAAAAAAAATAAAAACCCTGTTTGAAAAATCCTTGCCCAAACTTATGGTTTCCTCATTGGGAAAAATAAATTCTTTTCCTTTAATGTTATATGAGAAATGCGGGGAATAAAAAAAAAGGAAAACACCATCCCCCAAAATCGCCGCATTGGGAAGGGGGGTTAAAGAGGGGTAAAGTGTTTGGGTACTGCCCAAGACAAAAAAAATTTGGGAAAAATTTTTTTTATTTGGTTTTTTAAAGTTTGTTTAAATAGAATTTTAAAAAGTGCCCACTGAAAAAATTTTTTGTGAAATTTCTTCTGGTCTTGTATCCTGTTGCAAAACATTTCTTGCATGCAATTTTCCAGTTCAATTTACAAACTTTCGCTCTACAGAGCATGAAAAATTACCACTAATACAGCCATTCTACTGCAGACAATAAATAGGTTCAGACAAAATTACATGCAGTGAAGTTGGATTTCCATTAAGTCTACTCAGTGAGGAAAAAAGGGCCCTGCCTGTTACAGTATGAAATTTTGATAAAAAAAAATTGCCCAGTGTCCATATGAACAAGTAAATTTCTTTTCTCTTTTTTACCACAAAAAAAGTATTTTTCCACTTGTCACTTTACCCCGAACTGTTTGTACTTTTTAAACCCAAAAGGGAAAAAGGACTTTTCATTTTTTTGGTCACAAAAATAGTTTACATTTGTCCAGTCAAAAAAATTCAAAACCTTTATTAAAATCTTGAAATTTTTTTCCCTGTAAAGGGGGGTGTGATTCTTTGGGCCCAGCAAGTAAAACCAGTCGTTTTTTAAAATTTGGGATGTGTTCAAAGCAGAAAATTGAGCAAGAGTAAGGATCTGAGTGACTTTGACAAAGGTCAAATTGTCAAAGGCCACAACATCGGGTTTTTTTTTGTTTGCAGGTCAGGTTTTTGCGGGTTAAAAAAAAACCCTAAAAAAAAAGTTTTTAAAAAAACATTTAAACAGGGTCATGGGTGCTCAAAGCTCATTGATTTTCCCTTTGGGGAGAAAAGGGGGTAGTCGGCCTAGTTTGATCCCACAGAAGAACTACTGTAGCACAAGATGCTGAAAAAATGAATAGTTTATGGAATAAAGAAAGTGAAGATATTGCTGTAGAGTAGTAGTTGGGTTAAGCTACAAATATATAAAAAGACATATAAAATACATATAAAAGACATAATTCTACTGTGTAGTTTCTAACTTGTCACCCCAAAAGCAGAAAAAAAAAAAGTATGTCCCTTTTAAAGTAGCTTTTAAAAAAAGTGAAATCAGTTTATATCGAATTTAATGGCAGAGGGAAATTACAAATGTAGCAAAAGGGGATATTGGTGGGGATTTTTGGGTTTTCCCAGGACAAAAGACATGGGGCGTCATGTATGAATTTGGGGGTGACATCCCGGTTTCCCTTAAAATTCCATTTTTTAACCCCCTTACCGACATTTGACTTTCCTTTTTAAAATCAAGTTCTGGTAGGGGTTTCCCAAATTGATTTTTGGGGTTTGTCATGGCGATTTGCGAGCTCCCCCAAGCGGGGGTTTTAAAGATCAGGCTTTGGGGGCCCAGCCGGTATATTATCCCCGCACCACCCGGGGGCGGGCTTTGGGGGCTCCGGGCTGTGGGTGTTTAAAACCCTTTTCTTATAAACCAATCTATCATGATCGTGAAAAAAGAATTTAAACGGCGGGAAGTGGGGGGCCTTTTCCTGGCTCCCGAAAATTGCGTATGCGCCCCCGGGAAATTACCCTGTTTGGGACGCCTGGATATTTTACAAAAGGGCATCCGGGCTGTCTGGTGGGGGGGTCCCATCCCCCGCAAGGGAAATTGTGGACATGATGAGGGACAGTCGCAATGGGACCAGTTAAAAGGCACCCAATTTTTTGTTCACTGGTCTCCCTTGAAAAACGGGAAAATTGAAGATCCCCTGATAAAAATTTTCCCCTTTTTGGGGAAAAAAGGGAAAAATAAATTTTTAAAAAAGGGGGGGGAAAAAAAAAGTAAAAAGACAAACACAAAAAAATAAAAAAAGAATATTTTAACCCCGGGCCCTTTTCAACTTTAAAAAATTGCCAATTGCCCCAAAAAAATTAAAAAAATAAAAAAAGGGTACAAATATTTGGTATCGCCACATGCGAAACAAAAACCTACCGTATAAATTTGGTGTCATGTTAATTAACCCACATGGTGGAAGCCGTAAAAAAAATAAATAAAAAAATTCACAGAATAGGATTTTGTTTTATCCCCTCAGCACCCTAAAAAAGGAATAAAAAAAACAAATCAAAGGAAATCATGGGAAACACCAAAGTGGTTGCCAATTGAAAATATCAGTTCAAACCCGCAAAAAAAAAACACTTACATAGCTCTGTATACGGAAAAATAAAAAAAAATTATTTGGGTTCAGAAGTTTGCGATGCAAAAAAATTTGTTTTTTCCAATTTAAAAAAAAACCCCCCCCCCCCCAAAAAAACGCTTCCACATAAAACATTGTATAAATTTGGGGAAAGCCATAATCGTCGCCAAAAAACAAGGTTGTATGGACAAAAATTTTTTTTACCATCTTAAAAACACAATGGGCCCCAAAAATTTGAAAAGGTTTTAAAGGGTTAAAAAATCCCTTTTTTGGCCCCTTAAAAAAAACCAATCCTGAGCGCCCCTTTTAATTTTTTTCCCGAGCCCCTATTCGAAAAAGGAAAAGGGGGGGGCGCTGATTGATTGCTATGGGCAATCAACTTTGGGCTCAGGCAGAAACCCTTTTTTAAATTGGTCTGCCTTGTTTCGGGGCAGATATTCGCCTACCTTTTAGCATTCCACCCTTTAAAAATAAGTCTTTTTTTAAGGGAAAAATTTTGCCCCCCAAACTTGGGGGCATTCAAAAGTGCTATGGCTGGGGCCCAGAATGAACCCCAAAATTTGGGCCCACGACTTTCATACATCTATTAAATAGGGCTACGCCAGGTTTTTGGCTTTGAGAATGCCAGAATTAAATGGGGAACCCCCCAAAACCCTACCCGGGCCCCATAGAAATTCATTCAAAAAGGGGCATCTGTTTTGGGTAGTAATTAAGGATTTAAAAAGGGAATTTTTTAGGAAGGCCCGGGGAGGTGTAGTTGACTTTGTAGGAGAGGACCAGACCTTTGAATTGCATTCTAGATTGAAAGACCAGACAGGGCAGGTACTGAGGTAAAGGTAGATTTACTGGTGTGTTAGGTAAAAATTTTCTAATAAAGAGATACCTTTACACTGGATTGAAAAAAATTTGAATTTCGTTGAAAAAATGTCTAATTTTTCCAGTCTTTCATAGGGTCAAAGACATCAAAATTGGGAAGGTTAAAAATTTTGCTTTTTGTAGTTACTTTTTTTGGAGTTGGTTTTCCCCACCGGGTTACAAAGGGAAAGCATGAAAAAAATTTCTCTGTCACTTCCTGGTTTATTACTAATTTTCATAAAACTCCGCCCTTTTACGCTATGTTGTGCCCTTTTAGATGCTAATTTGTTAAAATTAGCTTCTTTAAAAATACTCGAAGGACCCTTTTTATTTTGATCCCCAAAACAAAAGCCCCAAATTTCCCGAGCTGTTTTTTCTTGAGATAAATCAAGCTTTTTTTTCTGTCTGGCAGCAAAAGGACATGAAAGGGCCCCTTTCTGACCGGGGTGATGTTCCCCTCTCTTTTTTCAAATTGGAAAAAAAAGGGGCCCCCGGAGATTTGTTTTACAGGTTTGGGTTTTCTGAGGGAAAATGAAAAAAGGCCCTGGGGGTAAAAAAATTTTTCTTGTATCTTTTTTTTTAGGGAAAAAAGAGGAAAAATGCAATATATTTTGGAAAAATGGGCTTTAATTTTTTTGTTTCCCCCACAAATTTTAAAACTATTCTTTGTAGCGAGAAAAAAACCCCCTTTTAAAATAGCTACGTGCCTTGCCCAAAAAATTTTTTTCCTTATGCCACATTTTTTGGCTTCAAACATAAAGAAAATAAAAATTTTTTAATTTTTTTTTGAAGGGAAACAAAAAAGGAGACAATTGTGAAGTGGAATGAAATTTTTTTTGGATATTTTTTTTCTTTTGTAAAAATAAAAAAATGAAAAGTGGGGCGTGCCAAAAATTATTCCCCCCACCTTTCTTTCAGTGCCCGGGAAACTTTTAAATCAGGAAATTTTTTGTGAGGATCTCTGAAAGATCCAAAGTTTTTCCCAAATTACTGATGTGATAAATTTTAATTTCCCACCTGTGTGTTTAAACAAAATATTGTATAAATGCCCCCTTTCTCTGTGGGTAGGGCCCCCAGGGTTCTGTTTAAAGCACAGGGGCATCTGGGGCCAAGGGGCCATGATTTTTGGGTTTTGGAGAAATTTTTAAGGGGGATTTGGGATACAAAAAGATTTTCCCCAAATTTAAACCTTTCCCCAAAGGGGCACTGTGCAAAACGACTCATATTGAAAAGAAGGCGTATCAGACCACTGCCCAAAATCTACCAAGCCCCGGGGCCGTCCCGCAAAACCTTTTTTCTCAAACAAGGGAAGGGGGAAAGATCAGAAAAAAAAGCCAAGAGGCCCCTGATAAATCTGGGGTGAACTGCAAGGTCTTACAAACTGGGTGGGGAGTCTGTCCATAGGACAACAAAACAGTCGAACACTGCCCCAAATTTTGGCATTTAGGGGGGAGTGGCCCCAAAAAGAAAACCCTTTTTCAAAGATATCCCCTAAAAAAAAACTCTTTTTAGGTTTTTCCACAAGCCCCCTGGGAGACACCAAACATGTGGAAGGAAAGGGGCCCCTGCCCCAGATGAAACCAAAAATCCAACTTTTTGGCCAAAAATTGCAAAACGGGTTAAAGTTTGGCGTTAAAAAAACAAAAACAGGGTCAAACACCCTTTAACACCCATTTCCCCCCTTTTCAAAAAATTTGGGGGGTGGCGCTTTTATTTGGGTTTTGGGGCCCTTTTTTTCGGGAGAGACAGGAAGATGGTTAAAAATTTATGGGGGAAAATGGGGGGGCCAAAAAAACCCGGGGCCCTTTTTGGGGAAAAAAAAAAGTTTTTAGTGTGCAAAAGACCTGAGGGCTGGGACGGAGATTTACTTCCAACAAAACAATGATCCCCAAATTTAAAGCAAAAACTACAAAAAGAAGGTTCAAAAATTAAAAAGTAAACCAGGTTTTTAGAATGGGGCAAAATCCAGTCCGGGCCTGTATCCAAACGAGCTTTTGGGAAAAAGGGTGAAAACTGGGTGTTCACAAACCCCTCTCCCTTAAACCCCACTGAAACTCCCGCTGTTCAAAAAAACGCTCTCCAAACCAACCCCCACTGGCTCGAACTGTTTCCTAAGGGAAAAAAAGGGCAAGAATTTAAGTCTCTCGATGTGCCAAAAAATTGATAGAGAAAATAACCCCCCCCCGCGACTTGTAGCTTATTAAAACAGCAAAAAGGGGGCGCTACAAAGTATTAAATTAAGGGGGCCAAATTTAATTTTTCGGGCCCCCCTTTTCGTTTTTTTTTTTTTCCAAAATTTTAAAATATCCAAGAAATTTCGTTCCACTTCACAATTGTGTCCCACTTGTTGTTGATTCTTCACAAAAAAATTAACATTTTATATATTTATGTTCGAAGCCTGAAATGTAGCAAAAGGTTGAAAAGTTGAAGGGGGGGCGAATACTTTCGCAAGGCACTGTAGATGCAGTTGATATGATTTAGTAAGTTATTGTATTTAAGGACTGTAAGGCTTGGGGACCAGCTTTGAATCTAGTAAGAAAATTGTCTTGGAGTCTAGTAGCAATGCTAGTATTCTGCACTTTGATGAGCCATCAATTGTTAAATTATTGGTAGAAAGTTAGAAAATAAGTTTAGTGTTGGAAAAGTTAATTGTTAAGTAATAATAAAATACCTGTTTGCCAAGACGTATTAAATATAACAATTTACGCTAACCAAAGGAACTTGTTGGTTTTATGGGAAGAGTAGGATAACTGGAGTCAGACCCTTTTGAAACAGCTTATTTTCTAGGAAACGTTATAATAGGATGCTTTAAAATCCACCCAACCTGATTTAAACATGGCAGACATGCCAGAATAGTGTCCATAGACTCGAAATTGCCATTGAATCCTGCCAAATTCATCAGGATAAAATAATTATCTGTCCTACATTAGGTAAAGGAAAGACCTAATGGAACACTAAACTCTTAAAGGGGTTGTCTCACTACAAGGATTGCCTTTTATACTAGAGATCTTGCAAAAACTTTGCAATATATGTCCATTAATAGTGTCCTACCTATTCCTAGATATCCCCTCTTGTATGGGCTGTATCAGCTCCTCAGGTCGCTATAGCTACAGACCTGTTTGATCTCTCCTGATAGGCTGCCAGCACTGGTTGCTGTGCTACAACTGGCTTCTACTGCACCCTAGTAAAAGCCAGTAAACACGCCCCTGAATTCAAAATGGAACCAAGAAAACAGGACTGAGGTAAGATGAATCAATGTAGTGAGTCAACCCCTTTAAGTCTTATCAGGTGAAAATCAGAAGTCAAAATTAGCAGAGGGATAGTAATAACAACCAAACTGGGAACCAAGTGTTCCAAATTGGAACAATCTAAGGAGAAAATTGAAGGGTTTAGTAATGGGTGTTAGTAATAGAGAATCTACAAACAGTTACTGTGACCTCTGTTTGCTTAAAACGAACTTCCTGCCCTTGCTCCAGCGTCACTTTGTGGTTGTTTTCATACATACAGCTTGACCCCTGGCTGCTGTATCGCTGCTGTCACCCTGCGTTAGCTGTGCGTTACCAGTACGCTACCTGCTGTATACCTGCCGCTGTACCAGTCGGTAATACCTGCTGTATCTGCCGCTGTACCAAGTCCGCTACCTGCCTGTGACTGCATTACCTGTTTACAGCTACTCCTGCTGTGACCTGTCACCGCTATCCTGTCCTGCACTTTGGCTGTCACCATGGGCCTCCACCTACACCATCTTGCCCACGGTGATCACTTAGGATCCACCACATACCGGCGATGGATGAGTCAGTGTATACTGACACCGTGACAAGCATAGATGATGCCTTTTAATAAGGCATACATTTATGGGCACATCTTCAAAAAATAGTGAAAAACATTTTATTATGCATGCAATGTGTCAAGTTGAAATATATTAATTTAAATTTATAATAAAGATAAAATTTGAAAACTGCTTTTTGAGCATTTCCTTTACTACAGATAACAAAACCTCAAAATATGTATTGGAATAAGATATAATCTTGTAGGTGAGTCTGATTCTGTGCACTGCAGTGTGAAGGAAAGAGTTGCCAATATTTCCTAAATAAACAAATTATCTTCAGAGAGCCGCAGGCTATTTACAAAAGGACTTTAAGACTTGAGTGGCAATTTGTATATTTCTATATGCTGCAAGTTGTTACATATTCCTGAGACACATAAAACCGGATTTCCACGCCAGCCATTCTGTGACTGTCTGTGTAATAATTAAAGACTACTACACTGGCATCAGAAGAAAAGGGCTTAAGGTAGCATAGATGACAGTTTCTTGGACCTGCTAAATACATGATTTGTTCCTATCTTTAAAATATCCTGTGGTGTTTGCCGTGTCCCATAATGTGAAAATCTAAAACCGCATTGAGTCAGTCAGTTTAAAGGCAAAAGGCACAGCAGTCGGCTTTTACTTTCACAGCCCAGGCTAAAAAGATTTCAGCGGGCAAATAAAGTATCTTACAAATTTCTTAATTTAACGCTAAACCAACTAACTTCTCAAAGCATTAAGAAAATGGAATGGCACTACTTCTCTTTTTACCAGATCTCACAGAGGTTTAATATGTCTTTATACTTTAACAAGGTAAATTATAGAGGGAATGCGAAAAGAAAACTGTATTGATTGCATCTACAAATGCCACATTCATTACATATTATAGCCACATTACTTATTTGCTAAAAATGCTTTTACCATTACTTCTACCTTTTAGGTCTTTCTCTACAGTTCAGTATAATGCAGTAATATGATGTAGACCTAATCATCGAGCATCTCATAGTTCATGAACAGAATGCCAAAACTACATCACTTACTGACACTAAAGGCCACATGTATGAAAACTGTTTAGGTCTAAAACTCACTATTTTGCCCATAGTAACATATGGGCAAAAAAGTGAGTTTTAGACCTAAACAGGTTCATACATGTGGCCATAAGTTAGGAAAAGCAAAATGAGTGAAGGTAGAAATATTGGAACTGAAGGTAGAAAAGCTGAAACCCTAAGACAAATTGTTCAACTTAAAGGGGTTTTGCCATCTAGTAAACTCCCTCCTAAAGGCCAGTGTATATCTCACTACCAGCTGTGCTCGGAGAATTGGAAGAAGGCTACTCTTGTGTAGTTCTCCCCGTTCTATTCTATGGGAGTTCTGAATATACCCAGTGTTGGACTATGGTGCCTAGAGCCCAACAGAGGGATTGATTCTAGGGACTCACCCCAAAGCTGTTATACTGGGCCTCACTGCCTCTGCCACCTGTGCAGTGCCCCTGCTCAGTCTTGTTTCAACTTATACAGACTGGTGTGATGACATCATCACACTAACTTGTAATCAAGATGGGGCATTGGGGCTTCTGAGTCTCCCTCATCCAATTGCAGTAGAACACAGGGTGATAAACATGAAAGGTCTAAATATATGTCCACCTCCCCGAATGATGGCTTTTTGTATATTTTATTTACATAAAAACTATAACACAAAGTACTAAGTATAAAACCACTAAATAATGGTCATACATTTACCATAAAACAACACTAACAGAACGAGAATCCCAAGGCCAATATATCCTATAATTCCACTAAGATCAGATACCGCTGGGTCATTCGTGCAATATCCATGAAGTGCAATTGCATAAAGTGTGACATCAGAATTAATACCAGAATGTAGCACTATGGATGAATAGAATCTCTAAGGAAAGTTATCTCTTATCTGACCTTTCTTCTTCTGTCAATTACAGGCAAGAATCTATGTGAGACTACAACAACCAGCAATTTCTCCATTTGCACTGTCTAAACCCCCTGCCTTTCTGTTTATATTGAATGGTATGAATTTATGTGATACCACAACATCTTGACCACATACCGTATCACCATCACATAGTCAATGAATAATATCGACACTTCATGACCACATATCACCACCACATAGTGACTGAACAACACCAACACTTATCATCATCACCACATAGTGACTGAATAATATACATACAGTGCCATACAGTGGCCACATTGTAGTAGAAACCAGTTGTACACAGACGCGCTGAACACATATAAGTGAGTACAATAAGTTTACATCCCGAGACTCACAAGTAACTTCTTCTATGATGAGTCATTACCTTCCCTGAGGAGTTGTTCTCTTTCCCTTTTCTTCTCCATCTGGTCCAGACCATCATATAACGTCTTCTTCCAGCCATGACTCGTCCCTACAGAATTTACCATAAAAACATCTTAGACTCCTCACTTTTCCAACACTTTCCTACTAATTCATATCTCAGTACAAATTCCCCATCTATAGTGCCCCATATTTTAATAATGATCCCTTTGTATACTAAACAGTAAAAGTGATCCAAAAATGGCTATGGGTCTCCTATTTGCAAACCAAATTTTAGTCTTCTTTTGGGTCCCTATATAGTAGATAAGTAAACCCCCAATATAGTAGGTAGGCACACCCACAAAATTAGGTAGGCAAATAGGTAAATCCCCTTCTAGGTAAGTATAGAGGTTCCTGTAGGTAGGTTCATAGGTCCCCTGTAGGTAGATCTAAAGGCCCCATGTAGGTAGGTATAACCCCTTGTAGGTAGTTATATACCCCTGTATGTAGTTATATACCCACTGTAGATAAATATATAGGCCTCTGTATAAAGGCCCCTGGTGTAGGTTGACTTATAGGCCAGTGTAGATAGGTATATAAACCTTGTAGGTAGTGGTATAGACCCCCTGTAGGTAGTTATAATGTTCCCCTGTAGGTATAGCCTCTGTAGTTAGGTATATAAAGCACCTATTGATAGGTAGACCCCCTGTAGGTATATATGCTTCCTGTAGGTATATACACCTTCTGTAGGTAGGTAGGCCCACAGTAGGTATGTAGACTCTCTCTAGGTATTTATGCCCACTGTAGGTATATAGAGCCCTGTAGATATATATGCCTTCTGCAGCTATATAGACCCTATGTAGGTATATATGCCCCCTCTAAGGCTATGTTCACACGGCATAATTGCAGGGCGTTTTACGCCCCCAAATTACGCTGTGTGTACGGGAGCTCCCACCCATAGACATTCATTACTAGCGGCGCGTATTCGCTGCTAGTTATTGATAAGTCATTTATCTCCTCCGCTGCGTATTGTCCGCGGGGAGAGAGGAGGCGTAATCCATAGTTCTCTATGAGAACTGTGGATTACCGTAATGACTGGGACATATCTCGCCCCATATTGAGCGCAGTAAATATGGGCCGAAATACGGGGCGAGATACGTCCCATATGTGTGAACATAGCCTAACTCTACAAACTTCATATATAAATATATGCCCACTCTAGCTATATAGGCCCCCTGTAGGTATATATTAGCTATATAGACCCTACAGTAGGTATATATATGCCTCCTGTTTCTATATAAACCCCCCATACGCATATATGGCCCTGTATGTATATAAGCTGCACAGGTCCCGGTACCAAAGGGAGGTTAATCCATCAATAGATAAATGTCGGAACTCCATACATTAAAATCTAGAACAAATGCAAGCCTGCATGTTTCAGATCCACCTGTAATCAAGGATCCAAGGTAGATCTGAAACACATTTCAAAGTTTTTAAATAAAGAACATGGATTTAAATGGATGGCATGACATCATCACACTGCTTAGGGCAAAACAATACTTCCAGGGTCTCCTAGGCCACCTACCCTGCTTACAACGGTGGGCCATAGACTTTGCCTGCAACCCACAGAAGTCAGAGTTTGCAAAAAAGGATGAAAAATGGAAGATTAGAAACAAGTAAATTGGAGCGATGAGATGAAATTCAATAGACCGGGCTCTAATGGGTTCGGAAGAATCAAACCAAAAGGGGGCTAATGGATCGAGAAATTGAAGAAACTATTAGGTTCAGTGGAGGAAGCCTGATGATATAGGCTTGTTTCACAGACAAAGATGTTGGATACTTGACCAGGATTGATGTTGATCTCAATGCTGAGCTACTTATGCGTGTCCTATAACATGAGTTACTTCATATGCTCGAGTACTTTGGGTGTGAAAAGGACAACATAGGGTAACCAGCAGGACAACGACCTGTAGCATACATTTAGGTTGGAGAAGGAAAGGTTCAATGACAATGAAATAGAATTGCTGTATTGACCTCCATAGTCCCCAGACCTCAACTCAATCGAACACTTGTGGGTAGAGTTGAAGTATTCATATCCAAGTCCAGTATGCACCAACATTGGGAATGTGTAGAAGAGACCTGGGATCAGATTTTGGTCAAGACATGCTTGAATCTGATCCAGACCATGTCCAGCAGGATTCAGGTAGTATTGAAAGCCAAAGGTGGATTTACCAATTACTAACAAGGTAATAAAAATTAACATTTTGATTTTTAGGAGCATACAGTAATAATGCAGTTACATGACAAGAATCTGCAGAACTAAACATATGCTAAATACTTGCAAGTCAAATGTATGTATAATATAGGTAGGATGATTGTCTATAAAATGATGGTAGAATCATGTAAAAAGCTGTAGTAGATGGTGAGATATGGAGCCTGAAAGTCAAAAGTTCAAAATATTGTTACCATTTTGCTTGTCAGTGTCTGTTCTACCTAAATAGCTTGATTATTGTATCGTAACATGATAAAAAGCCTGATGTTACCATTTTACTACAGTAAAATTATCACTTAAACATGCACCATGTATGAGGGAGTCAGGGAACTTAAGCAGTCAGCTTTGGCTTACCGACTCCACAGCTCTGGTGCCCACTACTCTACCAAGGGCCCATGTAAATGTGGAGCTACTCCTGGTTGCATCCCAAGATTTCATATACATAATCTGTGGTCTTCATAAGACTTATTTTTTCTGCTTTCCTTTTGTTTGCTCCTCACATCATTTTTCCCTCGCATCCAAAGTAATATATTATGTTTCCAAACCCTTTGTATTTATTATGTATAAATTAGATACAAAATAAAGGGGAACTCTAGTTACAATTACCATATTAATGGTATACCCTAATTACTATTTTTTCACTGGGGCAAGCAATGTAGCAGCAACAGCACATGCTTAATAGCACAAAAACCAATCCCTCCCTATGTGTAGCACATGATTGATAACATGCTGTATATTCAATATGTATTGGCTCTACAGTGGCATATGCTCAGTAGCTCAGAAACCTACTGTAAGTCTTCCTATGTGCAGCACATACTTGATGATATGTTTAACACTCAGTATGTATTGGCTCTACAGTAGCACATGCTTACTAGCACAGAAACCTAGCCCTTACTATGTGCAGCACATGATTGATGACATGCTGTACACTCAGTATGCACTGGACCTACAGTGGCACATACATGAAATTTTGTGTTAACACGCCAAATTTCATGCGCATATTAATGGAATAGAATGCACCTAATTTATGAACCCGCTCTACTCTTATGAAAGAAGCTTATTAGATCTCCTTCATGGCAAAGCATCGGCATGTTCTCACCGCCATACATTTCCCAGGAAGTCTAAACATCTTGGCAGACTAGCTGAGCAGGGGCACAACTGTACTGGGCACGTTTTCTCCCAATCAAGACATTTTCACCCGAAGTCAGGAAACTCAAGTAGAAGACCTTTGTGACAACAAACAAACACCAAAGTACTAGTGTCCTTTCCCTGTACAAGGTAAATGAACCACTGGTAGTGAATGCCATATCCTGGAAGGGGATCTCCCGTTGGCTTACATCTTTCCTCTTCTTGCCATGGTCCAAGAAGTCTTGACCAAATCACGTAGATAAAGCAGATCTTGATAATAAGGATGATAGAAGGGAATTACTGTTTTTTTCCAATAAGGCACAATCTGGGGTTACAGAGTAGGTAAATGTGCCCATCTGTCACGTTTCAGCATGGAATTTGACTAGACCTTATTAACGTTCCCAGGTTGGAATCTAACTTCCAGGCACAAAATGATGTTACCACTTATCTGCAAGTCTGCCTGAATAATGGGTCTCCTGCACAACCTGGTGTGACGATGCATCCTGGAATGCTGATCCGAAGATCAATGACGCACGAATGGTTGTGACTGTGCATAATGGAATGCCAATCCACAGCTCAGTGACACAGGAACGGGTGTGATGTGCATTGTGGAGTGCCAATCCACAGCTAGTGACATACTAACAAGGTTGACATCGCTTCCTAGAATGCCAATCCACAGCTCAGTGATGAACAAATGGGTGTGACCATGCAGCCTAGACTGCCAATCTCAAATTAACAGCATGGAAGCTGACTGGAGCCTGATAACGTTTCCAGGTTTGGATTGCAGATCTTCAGGCACAGAATGCTGTTACCAAACATCCACAAATCTGCCTAAATGATGGATCCCTGCACAAACTGGTGTGTGTCTATCTATATCTCCGTGACGCAGAGCTGGATGTCGACTCTTCACTGCTGACGTCTCAAGGATATTCAGATATACTAATACAGACCCCTAGTCAGTTCAGGGGCTTCACAACTAACAAGAACATATGCAAGAGTTAAAGCTATATTTCTAGTGCTCTCCTAAAGGATCTCTCAGGTTCCTTCTATGACAACACTACTAGAATTCCTTCAATAGGATATGTCAAAGGCATAAGGCCTTCAACTCAGAAGGTGCAGGAAACAGCGTATCCGCCTTTTTTGAGCTCACTTAAGAATCCACGGCTCAGTTAAGTTTTCTTCAGAACAACATCCAAACTGACACCTAGGATCATGTACCAGTGTGAGATCTACTTTTAGGCCTAAGGAAGCAGTGTAAGCACCATTTGAGCCCTTGGAGGAATCCACCCTCCAATATTTATCCTGAAGACAACCTTTCTCTTGGCCATGACCTCCGCTGAACGCGTTAGAGAGCTGCAGCGTTAAAATCAACCAATCCTTACAGTATAGTCCTCCAAGACAAGGTATCCTTTGTTCTTTTCCAAGCAGTATGGTGATGCAAAAGTGTATGTGGTCATGCATCCTAGAGTGCCAAGTGCAAACTACAGTGAAGTGGATATAAAAGCGTACACAATACAGTGACGTAAAAATAGATGTGGCCAGGAATCCTAGAGTGCCAAGTACACAATAAAGCAATGCACAAGTGGTTGTGGGTGGGCATCCTGTTGTGCCAAGCAAGGACACACAAGCGGATGAAGTTGTACATCCTTTAGTCTGCACTACAGAATCTATCAAAGATCCTCAGATGACTCTTCCTCTGGGAGGTCAGTTCTGAGTGCTGTACGTGTGGGCCCTCTCTAGGGTTATGATTGCTACTTTCCCATATTTTGCTGCTGGAAAGGATGCAAAAGAAGCTGTAGATTTAGAATGTCGGTTTTCCATTAGTCCTTTCAGCAGCACAAGGCTGCCTTCCTATATAGTGCCAGACAGTCTGAACTAAAAGAAAAAAATTATACAAGCGGGTGGAGTTGGTGAAGCGTTGATATACCATAGACCTGCTCATTAAACATTCTGCCTGTCCTACCAGCTCGCAGGGTGAGATTAACCCCCATATTGTGCTGCTGAAATTTACAGCTTAAACAACATTCAGTATTGCTCTTCCATAGTCACTCTTAGCATTCATAGTCACATTATTTCATTGTCAGTCTGTTGTATGTATCCATTTCATAAATCAAAAAGGAGACTTAACTGCTGTTCTGATATTTTTACCCTAATATTAAATATTTAGATATAATAGTAATTAATTTAATAATACATTCCCATGAGGAAACATGATTCTTTGAAGGTACTTCATTAGGACATTGTACTATATCCTAACCTTTGAAAGTCTTAGAGAATTCCCACTGGACTGAATTAATCAAATGAAAATTATTGCCATTTATAATCAAAACTTGCTCAATAAGTTCCTTCTTTCCTGAATTTAATTATAGTTTCAAGTCATAGGGGATCAAAGACTACCAGTGATTATCTATCCTTTCAGGTTGCCGTCAGGGGCTTTTATATTAATGGTGTGCGGTTAAGCATCTTTGAACACTCTTTGAATTCAAACATTGGAATAAGAAATATGATCATATGAAGCCTACTGTAAATAAGTAGTAGATTTTAGTACAGTCAATGGGCATAGTCAATTTTTTAACAGCCATTCAGGAACGTTTGAAGTCTCGTAACCAGACATAAACATCCATTAATGAAGAATATTGATGTTCTTGACTAAAATAGAAGGTAAATGAAAATCTGAATGGCTGATGTTATCAACACATTTTTATTTTTTGATAAGCTTTATACAAACTCCAGAGTACAGAAGATTTAAACTATTGTACCTCAATAATATACAAGATAACACTCAAATACATGGATGTGAAGTATATTATAGATACCATGATATCACAACGTTCAACTATACTGGAAGTGGTACCGGTTTTTATGTCTTAATATACTTTATTAGTTAAAGGGACACCGCCATAAGAAAGGAGTATTTTTGTTAAAACCAATATTCCTGGAAAACTATTTTTTTTTACAATTCTTGGCAATATTTTGGCAGTCCTATGCAAGTAAGAATTACATATAAAATATTCTTCTCTAACTGTGAGAGAATGCTCTCGCTGCTATGCTATCAGAGCTCACAGAGGGGAAGTCAGAGAGAAGTCAAGTAGTCATTGACATAGAGGAACTTCAATAAATTACTTTAAAAAAAAACCCAATTAAAAAGATACGTATACGCTACTCACAAAAAGTTAGGGGTATTTGGCTTTTGGTTGAAATTTCAGAAAAAGCATAAATTTCTTGAAATTTTTTTAAATGAACTAAATGTCTAACTGTTAAATTTTTCAGTACTTTTTGCACAGCTTGCTGATTTCTAACAAGGAACTTAATGGCAAAATTCCCAACAGGTATTTAATCTCTGAATAACCCAATAAATTTAGGGGATCAATTTGAATTGGGGTTTAAATAGTCCTCTTCATCATCATGTTGTTCAAGGCTTCAAGCAGGATGCTTTCAGATGGAAGTGGCCACTGAGCTTAGAGTGTCACAGAGTGTCATCAGCAGGTTGCATCAAAGATTGCATCAAGCTGGAAGAGTGACAGAAAGGCAAAGAAGTGGATGGCCTTTGACTACATCACACACTGATGACCCCTTCATTGTAAACAATGTCTTGTGGAACCGGGTGACAAATGTGACATATCTCCAGGCATGTTTAAAGGAGGTAAGATGCACCCAAGTGTCATGTCAGACCATTCGTAACCATTTACATCAGCGTGATATGTGTGCTAGATTGCCTGACCATATCACCAACATCACATCACTGGACGAGGGACCAGTGGTCCTCAGTGCTATTCAGGGATGAAAGTTGATTCACACTCGCAGAAACTATGGTCACCAATAATGCTGGAGCCGTCAAGTAGAGCGCTATGCATCAGCCAGGTCCGGAACCACTCTGATATAAACAGTTACGAATGGTCTGACGTGACACATGGGTAATCCAGAAAAGAAGAAAACAGCAGCATCAGAATATAAAGATTTGTTTTTTGTGTACCCACGAGGTGAAGAACAAATGAAATGATCATGTGGATATCTACATATACAGTTAATTAATTGCAGCCAATCATTAAAAATAAGTCAACTCCTTAATTACAGCAATACCATATACAAATCTCACTGAAAAAATCCTATCTATATCAACACATCACTGCTTAGAAAAAGCAAAATCCCCTTTGGAGGCTGGCTCGTAGGGAGCTTGAAGCTGACCTCAGTAAATGGGAAGGGGGTCGTGCTTGTGCCCCTCTGCCCCATTTATGCCTATGGGAGGTCTGAATATAGCCAAACGCACTCTCTCAACTATAATCAGAACTGCCATAGAAAAGAACGGGTGGAATTGTGCTAGCATGGTTCTCTCCCTTTTCTCTGAGGCTGGCGAACTGCAAGCCAACCTCCAAAGGGGATATTGCTTCATGGCAAAACCCCTTTAAGGTAAATGATATTCAAAATTGCTCCACTGTCATCATAAAAATACAGCCTACAAAAACTCTAGGATTTTTGGCCTAAAAATATGCTTCAGAAAAGGCTGCTTGTACTTTCAATGTAGTTTTTATAGTTTTTTTTGCAAAATAAAAAGTATATAATGATACGCATTTTTTTTTATATAATTCGTTCTGTTTTTTTTTCCCTATCACAAAATACAAGATCCATTTTGTAGAAAAATGTTACAATAAAGCAATATGCCCACGTCATTTTTGGAGGCCAAAAAAAATTGAGGTCTACATGTAAAAAAACACTATAAACTGTATGAAAAAAATGCTAGGTCTACAGCATGCTGTACATGATCCATTTTGTAGGAAAATAATACAAAAAACAGTATTTTTTACAAAACTGTGAACTTGCCCTAATGACGTATCAACACATGTACGCTAGTACCATAACTCACGTGACCTCAAAAAGATTCTCTGGATATCTCCTCTAGGCAGTCAAAGGCAGGTTAACCTTCAACCATATTGCCAGTGGTACTGGTTTTTAAGTGTTAATGTACTTTAGAAATAAAAGTTTTAGTCTGATTTTTTTCTACGCAGTGCTGTGTTGTTACCATATACAATTTACAAAGTAGAAACCATAATAATCCTAAATAATGCAGTAAGCTAAGAAAGTCTAATGGTAATATATAATTCATGTTCACTAGAGCACATTACACTATAATCCTTTGAAAAGTATCTTTATAGCTTTTTGATGCGGTTGTACTGAAAGACAAACCCTTTGATAAAGAAGCTTCCCTGTCCCCTGGCAATCAACTGTTATTGTTGGGGGAAGCCACACATTTCCGTGGCAGTGGCTGTGATTGATTATTCATCCATACAGTCCATGAACATGCCTCTCCTAGTCACGATCTGAGATCAGAGTACATAAGTATTGCAGTATATTGCACATGCAATCACGTGTCTTCAAGGGGGGCTAAAATTGCAGTAAAAAAATTAAACACGTTTATCATAAATTGCTTTTTTTTGGTCACTGACAATAACGTTGAAAAAAGGTGATCAATAAGGTTTATATATCTAAAATATTGTTATCAATAAGAACTAAAGGCCTCACTCAGCTCCACTGATGTGAAAATTAAATTGTTTTTATGATTTTAAAGGTAGTAAAATATGACAATACTATATACATCTGGTATTGCCAGAATCATACTGACTCACAAAATGAAGTTAACCTGTCATGTATAACATTTGGAGAACTACTTAGAAATGAAAATCAACAAAATATAGCACAGTTCTGCTTTTTTACCATTGCACCATACAAAATGGGCTTTTTTGGTTCAGAATTGACTACCCCAGCACATACTTTATAAAATCACTTTGGGTTTGAAAAGTAAAACACTCATCATCCAGTATCTAAATTCTTTTTATTAGACATCAGAGACACTGTTTGTGCATGAAACTATCTGACGTTAGCCTGATGAACAAAACTCATTTCTTCCAGCCAGACGACCAGTGATGCTGCCTGACTGAGCAAAGCCTTAGCAGCTCTCATTTTTAAATCCTCCATCCCCAAGTAAAAAAAAAATGCTATGGTTGCTTAGATACCAAGAAACTTGGCGCTTTAGGATGCATCCCAAACGCGTCACAGTAATTAACTATGTGTGTTCCTACAAGACCGCAAACCCATAGACTTCAGTTTGGATGGGTAATTTAAATATACTTTGCAATCAGTAGTAGTAAAGCAGGGTAATGTAAAGCCAGGAATTAATATATTGAACTTCCTTACAGGGTTGCAGATTGAGAAGGCCAAAATGAAAATCATTTACGTTGCTGATAGCAAGTATCCTCATTACATCTGGATGAATCATGCAACCCAGCTATGCTACAATGTTGCTGCTGTTTCCATAGTAACCAAATTATATAGAAATTGATTATTTCTACAGGTGAAGTAGAAATATGCCTATGGTAATAGTGATGACACTTTTGCTTTCCCTTTATATTTAATAAACAATCATTATTATCTCTCTAAACTTTTACTTTATATACGACATTTCAAATAATATGTTTAAGGCTATGTTCACACGGCTTATTTGTAGAGCGTAATTACGCCCCACAATTATGCCGTGTGGACGGGGGCCAGAGCGGGGGTCGGCACCTCGTCGGCCCATAGACTTTCATACGCCGAGTAGGGAGAGGAGACGTAATCCATAGTTCTCTATGAGAACTGTGGATTACCGTAATGACTGGGACGTATTCCAGCCGTAATTTGCGCACTGCAGCGCATAATTGCAGACTGAAATACGTCCCATTTTAAGCCGTGTGAACATTGCCTAAAGCTTATATATATAAGCTTATATATTATTTATTTATCTTTAAAGCCATCTTACTTTATCTACATATTTTGAGTAACACAGCAGAACTTTTCTTATCTGAACTACAAGACTGCTTTTATCTACTACTAAGATTTAACTTCTCTACATTTCCCATATTATCTTCATGTAGCAATCTACACAATTCACTACAAAAAGTGGTGAGATTTTGGGTGGATTTTCCTTTTAAAGAACCATACACTTTTTACTCTAAAATACTTCTTCTGAATTATTATGTTTTAACTGAATTCTCTCTGTATACCCTAGTGCCTTAAAGTAGTTTTCTCACCCACCATGATGTTTCACAGACTCACAGGCCGCATTAGGTTCACACTGCCTCTCAGGCAGTGGGTGGTTAGATATCAGTGATTAGCATATTTAGCTCCTCTATGACTAGCTGAGACAAACAAAGCTACAAGTGCTTTAAGGAGTGAAAAGAATTGCTTATCTGTAAACAAAAGCTAATCTTGTTAGATATAAAGGGTCACATGTATGAAAACTGTCTAGGTCTAAAACTCACTTTGTTGCCCATAGCAACCGATCAGAGCATCCCTTTCATTTTTCAAGAGCACTATATGAAATTCAACGGACGCTCTGATTGGTTGCTATGGTCAACAAAGTGAGTTTTAGACCTAGACAGTTTTCATACATGTGACCCAAAGAGTATGTTCCGGAGTGAGCTCTGACCATGGTGAAATCACTCCCTATTCTGTCTAATCAGAAAGGGAGATATGGACGGTAACCTAGAGTCACTTGTTTGCACTCAGAGCAGATAAAACCTCTCATATCTCGTGACCAGGGGAATATTAATAGAGCAATGAATTTAGAAAAAGTTCCCTACATGTTGAAAGTTAATCTTTGCAGTGAGAAAAAAATAACAAAAAAAATACTTAGATGATAATAAAAAAAACCACCTTTGTATTCGCCACTGCCGGCAATGTCCCTCGATCTCTACTTACTTCCTGTTCGGCGGTCAGTAAGTGACCTTCCACTGACATCACTGCTCAACCACTGTTAGTGGATGTCATTGAAATGCATGTGACCACTAAAGTAACAAGCTGTAGTGGTCATGTACCGACCACTGAACAAGAAGTATAAAAAGACTAGAGAACACCGCCAGCAGCTGTAGCTCAGGAACAGCAGAGAAAAGATGAAAATTTTTTGTGTGTGTTTTATTACACAGCTCTAGACAATTTTTGTTTTTAAGGTGAAAAAAGTTAAAGATGCCATAGTTTCACACAGTTTCTTTCCTACTTAAATGTTTAGTGTATTTTTTCTACATGTCAGACTATAGAGACTCTATTGATGGGCTTTTTATTTTACTCATGGAATAAATATCTGAATATAATGATGTAGGTTCCCCTCCAATATTTATCCTTTGGTTGAGCATTAAAACTCAATAAGTAACAGGACAGTTATGTGCTTCTAGAAAATAAAGCGGGTTATGTTTTATTGAAAAGAATTGGAACCATGTATCCAGTAAATGAAATGAAAGGTAAAGTATAGCTGTGAAAATTCATTCTCTTTCTTCCTGCTATCTTCCAACATAGCAGTTCACAAAACTTAATACTTGCTGTGAAATCCTCCAGCATCTGTTTTGGAAAAATATTGATGTACACAAATGCTTAAAGTTCCTCAGGTCACAGATTTTTAATCCAGTGTAGATCACTCCAGTTTAAATGTCATAGTAGTTACAACTCTTTTTTATTGAACAAGTCGCTTACATTGATACTTTTCCTTTCTGCCCTTGTTTAGCATCACTCAGGGTTTATTTATCTGTTTAATAATTCATTTGCAATTGACAGAAACTATTAAGCTAATTAATTTCCCTGATAGCAGTAAAGAATGCCTTCTAGCAGTTGCAATGTGTAACACTCAATGTCACTTTACAAAGAAATAACTTACATCTTGGAGATTTCTTTAAAGAAACCAGCAAGCAATGAGTATGAGTTTAAGGTCTTCATTTTCTTTAAAGGGGTTTTGCCACGATGTAATGTTGACTTGGGATCCTCCAAAATGGGTATTTAGTCACTTTTCTAAATATATGTCGTTAAAAAAAGTGAATCATGTGAGAGCTACAGCCTTCCTTACATGCCCTTGGTTTCCTGACAGTTTACATTAGATACGACCAGGAGCTGTCAGGAGCTGATCTGGCTGCACTTGCATGTTTGCACTTCTTATCTGATGGTAGGGAACATGAATGAGCTTTGAAGGGACTGGGGAGAAAGATCCTTTGTCTTTTGTTTAGAGAATCCACTGGTTGTAATGTAATTATCTTAGTAAACATGCAGATGCTCCCCTCCCTCTTCCCCTGCAGCCCTTTGTTTGTGAAGGAATGAAAGAAGGCTATGTGCTGAGCTTATCTTCTCTCCTCAGCACAGAAGAGGAAGAAATAAAACGCATATAGCTTGTGCACAATACAGTTCTCCTCTGTGAATTAGCCAATGTTTGCTCAAATACAGAGGCTGAGTATCAGGAACGTGCATGGGAGGTGGAGTGATGACATCACAGAGGAGGTACTTGTTTTTTTAAACACAGAAGCACAGAAACACAACGCCCTTTTTTTCAAGCATCAAGAGGGGAGTATCTGCCTATTAGGTAAGGATCTCACTTCTTGGCAAAACCCTTTTAAGTGTTATAGAGGTTTTCTCATTAGGCTGTTTCACTGACTCACAGGTAGTTTGTACTTACTCTGTCTCCTCAGGCTGTGGGTGGTTGTACAGCAGTGATAAAATTATCTAGGCTTTGAGCTGAGACGTGACTCTGACAGTGCAAGAGATCTTATCTTTAACATGATTACAGATAAAGGAAGCCTTTTCAGTCCTCACAGCACTTTTACCTTTTGTTTAGTGAAGCTAAGCTTGTTAGATATAATTAGTTTGCTCAGTCTAGCCGTGGAGTGACGTCACTCCCTGCTCTCAGCTTTCTTAGCTAATCAAAAAATTTTTTTTTTTTTTTTTTTTTTTTAAAAAAGGGAAAAGGGGGGGGGAAAAAAAAAATTTTTTTTTTTCCCCCTTTTAAAATTGGGGGAAATTTTAAAAAGGGGGTTTTTTTTAAAAAAAAAGGTTTTTTTCCCCGGGGGGGGGGGGGGGGGGGGGGGTTTTTTTTTTTTTTAAATTTGGGGGGGTTTTTTGGGGGGTTTTTTTTGGGGGGTTTTTTTTTTTTTTTTTTTTTTTTGTGGGGTTTTTGGGGGGGGGGTTTTTTTTTTCCCCCCGGGGGGGAAAAAAAATTTTGGGTTGGGGGGGGGGGGGGGGGGGGGGGGGGGGGGGGGGGGGTTTTTGGGGTTTGGGGTTTTTTGGTTTTTTTTTTTTTTTTTTTTGGGGGGAAAAAGGGTTTTTTGGGGGGGGGGGCCCCCCCTTTTTTTTTTTTTTTTTTTTGTTTTTTTTTTTTTTTGGGGGGGGTTTCGGTTTGGGTTTTTTTGGGGGTTTTTTTGGGGGTTTGGGGGGGGGGGGGGGGGGGGGAACAAAAAAATTTTTGGGGGGTTGGGGGGCCGGGGGGGGGGGGGTTTTTTTTTTTGGGGGGGGGGGTTGGTGGGGGTTTTTTCCCCGGGGGTTTTTGGGGGGAAATTTGGGGGGGGGGGGGTTTTTTTTGGGGGGGGGGGGTGGGGGGGGGGGGGGGTTTTTTTAATTTTTTTTGGGGGGGTTTTGGGTTTGGGTGGGGGGGGGGCCGGTTTTTTTGGGGGGTTTTTTTTTTTTTTTTTTTTTTTTTTGTTTTGGGTTTATGTTTTTTTTTTTTTTTTGGGAAAAAAGGGGGGGTTTTGGGGGGGGGGGGGAAGGGGGGGGGGGGGGGGAAGGGGGGGGAGGGGGGGGTTTTGGGGGGGGGGGGGGTTTGTGGGGGAAAAAAAGGGGGGGGCCCTTTTGGGGGGGGGGGGGGGGGTTTTGGGGGGGGGGGGGGGGGGGGGGGGGGGGTGTTTTTAAAAAGGGGGGGGGGGGGGTTTTTTTTGGGGGGTTGGGGGGGGGGGGGGGGGGGATGAAAAGGGGGGGGGGGGGTTTTTTTGGGGGGGGGGGGCTTTTTGGGGGGGGGGGTTTTTGTGGGGGGGGGGGGGGTTTTTGGGGGGGGGGGGGGGGGGGGAAAAAAAGGGGGGGGGGGGGGTTTTGGGGGGGGGTTTTTTTGGGGGGGGGGGGTGGTTTTGGGGTGGGTTTTTTTGGGTTTTTTTTTTGTTTTGGGTTTTTTTTTTGGGTTTTTGGGGGCTTTTTTTTTTTTTAAAAAAAGGTTTTTTTGGGGGGGGGTTTTAAAGGGGCCCCTTTTTTTTTTTTTAAAAAAAAAAAAAAATTTTTGGGAAAAAAAAAAAAATTTTTTTGGGGGCCTTTAAAAAAAAAAAAAATTTTTGGGGGAAAATTTTTTTGGGGGAAAATTTTTTTCCAAAATTTTTTTGGGGGCCCCCAAAAAAAAAAAGGGGGGAAATTTTAAGCTTTTTAAAAAAAGGGGGGGGTTTTTTGGGTTCCCAAAAAAATTTTTAAAAAATTTTTTATTTTTTTTTCCCCTTTTTTTGGGGGGTTTGCAACACAGCGGGTTTTAAAAAAAAAAAAAACCAAAAAAAAAAAAAGGGGTTGGGGAAATTATGAAAAAGGGGGAAAAAAAAAAAGGGAAAAAGGGGCCCAAAAAAACCCCAAAAAGGGGTTTTTTTTTCCCCCAAAGGGGGGGGAAAAAAAAAATTTTTTTTTTAAAAAAAAATTTTTTTAAAAATTTTTTATTTTTAAATTTTTTTTTTTTTTTAAAAAAAGTTTTTTGGGTTTTAAAAAAAAAAAATTTGGGGGGAAAAAAAAACCCAAAAAAATTTTTAAAAACCCCCAAAAAAAAAAATAAAAAAAGGGGCCGAAAAACCCCCCAAAAAGGGAATTAAAACCCCCCCCCAAAATTTTTTTTTTAAAAAGGAAGGCCCCCCCCCCTTTTTTAAAATTTCCAATAAAAGGGAAATTTTGGTGACATTTTTTTCCCCCCCTTTTTTTTTTTTTAAAGGGGGGGGGGGTTTTGGGGGGTTTTTTTTTTTTCCCCCCCCGGGGGAAAAAAGGGGGGGCCCCTTTTTTTTTTAAAAGGGTTTTTTTCCCCTTAAACTGTAGCTCCCAAAAGTGTTCTGCATCAAGCAAAACCCCCAAAACCATGGACACTCGCAGTACTGTAGGCAAGGGCCACACTTGTCTTTGTACTCCCCAGTGGTTTTCTTTCCCACACGCTTTTGGGCCCCAAACTGAACCAAAAAAAATTTTATCTTGGTCATCAGGGCCACGGGGGCATGGTTCCAGTAATCCATGTCCCCCAGTCTGCTTGTCTTCAGCAAACTGTTTGCAGGCTTTTTGTGCACAACTTTAGAAGAGGTTACTTTTTTACCAGTTGCTGAAACCTTTGTTTAAAAAGTTTTTTCCTCCCTACAGAATATGACTGTGCTGTTGGTAAGCTGTTTTTTATTGTTTAGAGCCCCACTTTTAAATTTTTTTCGAGGGAAAACATTTTAAATCAAAGGGGCTAGTGTTTTAGCGATTTTTTATCGGGCAAAGTTTAAATCGGAAAAGTTTTTTTTGGTGAGAATTTTTTAGATCTTTCGTAATTTAGGTTAAAAAATTTTGCATCATCTATTTAAAATGGGGCCATTTTTGGCTTTCCTACATTTTGGCGGCCAGAAAAACAGCTTTTCAAAAATAAAAGTAGGGTGAGATTTTGGGGTGCGACGTCATGAAATGGGATGTGTATGGTTGCGATTGGCTGGAAAAATCCCCCCATTAAAAACGTTTTTTAAAAGAATTGTGTTTCCCGTTTTAGCCTCAGTGTCTCTCAGGTCTCAGGCAGAAGGGGCGTGTGCTCTGCTTGGGGTCCAAAAGGTCACGAAATTATTCTATTTTTTAAGAGAAATTTTCTAAAAATTTGGGTTGGGTTTTTTACAATTTTGGGTTTGATTGAGATTGGGAAAATTTTAAGTAGGTTTGGTAGGATTTTTAAAAGGGGCATTACCCCTGTAAAGTTCCCGGGGGTGAGGGGGGGGGGGGGGGCAAAAAAACAGGGCAGGCTCCCTTTTATAAAGAACATGGTTAAAAGTTCAACCAAGGGCTTAGTGTAGACATTTAAAGCAATAGTTTAAATTTTTAAACAAATTTTTTTTTGAAATATTTCCCGGATATTTGGGGGAGCCTGAACTTATAGGGTACACTCTTTTTTTAGTAACGCAGGTCTCTTTTTAGGTGCAAAACTCCCCTTTTATATCATATACATTTCAATAGGTGTTCATTTTTTAATTTTGCCATTCCACCCTTTTTTGATAACCACCTTGCACTTAAATTTGAATCCCGCAATTTTTTTAGTCACCACAGGGGAATTGAAAAGGGGCCAAAAATATTTGATTTACGAATACATACCCGATACGTGTTTTTTTTTTTTTTGACTTTGGGGCATACAGCTTTGTTTATTTGGGGAGTTGCACTTAAATCGAATCAGAAAATTTATAGTCCCCACGGGGAAATTTAAACGTCCAAAAATATCTTGTATTTTTTCGAAACTAACAGATTCGTGTTTTTTTTACTTTGGGGCACTACGCTTTGTTCATTGAGGCAGCTTGCCTTAAATTTATTTCCGCAATTTTTAGTCACCACAGGTGAATTGATAGGGGCCCAAAAAAACCTTTTATTATGAATACATTTCAGTTAGGGTTTTTTTTACTTTGGGCAGGCCAGTTTGTTTATGATCTACTTTGCGTTAAATTTGAATCAGCAATTTTGTAGTCACCACAGGGGAATTGATAGGGCCAAAAATACCTTTTATTATCCGAATACATTTTAGATACGTGTTTTTTTTCCTTTGCGCAGGGGCCGCTTTGTTGATAATTACTTTGCAGTTAAATTTGAAACAGCAATTTTTAGTACCACAGGTGAATTGATAGGTGCCAAAAATACCTTGTATTATCCAAATACATTTCAGATACGTGTTTTTTCATTTTGGGCCCGCAGGCCGCTTTGTTGACAGATCTACTTTGAAATTATATTTAAAACCAGCAATTTTGTTTTGATTTGAGGGATTTGAGAATAGCTGTGATTTGCCATCTTTTAATAAGAGACTTTCCAAAACGCTTCCATACCTTCTCAAATTTTTATATTTCCGAACATGGAGTGAAATTCAGGGGGTAAGCGACCCAAAGAGGGGGGTAGGACATGGGGTAGAGGTACGTGAGAAGGTGCTCCTTCCAGTGCTGGCGACAACACCATGCCAGCGGATCGTCAGTTGCAGGACCGTCAGGCCTGTCATCGCTGGGTCAGGGCCGTGAATCTCAGTAACGAACAGCGTCGCCAATCTGTCCTTCAGTGGTTAATGCAACCCGCTCCAGCAGTCTTACCTCCTCGTCCTCCCAGTCACGGCCACAAATCTGGGGGTCATGCAGGTTTGGGGCTCATACGTGGCCCAGGACAGGTATAGTCAATGTCCAGTGAAACTAAAATGGTGGATGAAAGACTCTTTTTCCGGCCCCTTTTTAAATCTGGGGGTCATGCAGGTTGGGGCTTATACTGTGGCCCAGGACAGGTTAATCAATGTCCAGTGAAACTAAAATGGTGGTTTAAAGACTCCTTTTTCCGGCACTTTTTTAAAACTGGGGCTCATGCAGGTTTGGGGGTCATGCTGCGTTCCCGGACAGGGATTTCAATGTCCCGTTCAAGTAAGATGAGGGTTCAAATCATACTGCCTTCTGGCACTTTTTAATTTGTGGGTGAAGCAGGTTTAAGGGTCATGCTGTGGTACAAGACAGGGATAGTGAATGGTCTGTGAGTTTTTTTTTTTCTGTGGCTTTTATAACCTAAGTGTGTTGTCTAAGATGTAGCACGTATCCATTTGACTGTTGTGGATGTTAATTCCAGCTTCTCCAGCCCTGTTTGGGTGTAAGAATGAAGGTGTTGTTGCTCTCCCATAGACTTTAATGGTCATCGCTCATTATCGCCCACTCACTATCGACTATATTGTCGATGATGGTCGACTATCGACCGATGTCGATGGTCAACGTAATCGCTCAACACTAGTCAAGACCAATGTTTTTAGAAATTCAGATTTCCCTATTTTTTCCCAAGGAATATAAATTTGTTCTTTCTGTATATCCATTAACAGTCTAGATAGGATACCAGAACTATTTGGTTTAATACCAACACAAAACAGAATGGCAACTTTCTAGTAAGTTTAGGGTCATTGTCCATTTTATCCATTATAAAACTGATTGAGTATATATAACTTACACTTTATCATTTTACCGCAGTACCAATTAGTCACAAGACACTAAATGTTATGGCAATAGTTCAGCAGGAAATAAGCAGTCAGCCGTTAGCCAACATCAGTTGGGCTTAAAAGTGGCTAAACATTTTAGGCAGTTGTCACTAGACAGTTACTCTTCGCGACTCCATCATAAACACAGACATGCAGGGATGCTGGGCAAATATGCTCCCATTAAACCCTTATTCACACACCAGATATAGCAATGGTTTGCTTGTTTCTGAGCAGCAGCAATGATGATTTGTCAGTGGTAACAAAGGCTGAGTTTATACGTTGCATTGTGGCTCTAGATGTGATCATAATGTTATTGAGACTGCACTGGCGTTAAAGGGGTTTTACCACAATCTAATGTTGACGTGGGATCCTCCAAAATGAGTTATCACTTTTCTAAATATAAGTGATTAAAAAAATGTAGCTTGTCAACGCACCTTACTTTGACATGATTTTGAACGAAAAAACCCCTTTTTAAAAATTTTGCCCAGGATTACACGGGTAAAAGGTTATGGTCGGGTGAAAGGCTTCACAAAGAATAAAAATAGCAATAACATATGTGGAGGTTTTGTGACAATTTCCATTAGAAATGACAGAAAAATACTTGCCATATGTAGGGGTAGTCAGCTGTAATGTACAGCAAAGCTCCTGCTGCAGATCAGAGTCAATCATAGCTATTTGATTCCCTACATGCCACAATCCATAGCAATCTAGGTAGTTAGGGAGAGGGACAGGGCTACTTTTATCAGCCTATCAGCACTCCGCGATGTGATCACAGGCTGCCACAGTGTTGCAGTGACAGCTGGGGGCCTAAGGCTATGTCTACACAGCAATGTCAAAAAATCTGTCCAAAATCTGACTGCATTTTCACATTGCTGGACCGCGCTGCAACGCCTTTTTTTGCGCATTTTTTGCACAAAAAACATGGTTGAATTTAGGATTCCCAGCAGCCCAGTACATTGGGGCTACAGGAATCCAACTGAATGCGGTGGAATATACATGTTCTATATTCCGAATTTTAGGTTTAGGAAACCCTCAGTAAAAAATCTGTGCTGTGTAGATTACAAAATAATGAATCCGCTCAGAAACTGACCAAAATCCAGACATAGGCTATGCCTAATAGATGTACACTAGAAACAATATATAGTTCTGCACATCAAAAAACACTTTTGAAAAAAAATGAGCATAGGTGCACAATGGTGGCGTAATAAAACACATTCCCAAAAACATTCACACACAACTAAAAAGCTATTAAAGGGGGCATAGGAATTTTTGAAAAAACATTTTTGCTATTAGGGGCACAGAAAAAACTTTTGAGGTTTCTTCACACTTTGATCAAAAAGCTTAAAACCACTCCGAACTTCAAAGGGACCCGTTTTGTGTGTGTCAGGTGCACCCACGTGGAAATCCCTAAAGAACATTTAGCTATCTATCTACATGAAAAAAATTTTAGACCTCGTTACATATTTTGATCAAAAGATGTTTAAGCTGCCCACGACTTTCAACGTGATCTCAAAATCGGGCACCTTGCTATCTTTACCTTTTAATCGAGCCAATCGAGATTTTTTGTGTCAAAACATACTTATACTTGGTGTACATTGATTTTTTAAACCCATATGGGAAGGAAGGGGTGCTTCCATTTTGGGGTTTTTCCCGCCCACCTCAAGGCTGTCATAAAAGGGCGCTTGCAGGGGGGGTGTTTTTTTTTTTTTTTCTCTGAAAATGAGGTCGGGGGACCCAGTGAGAGGGCCCATTGGCTCATTGGAGGTAAAGATAGATAGGACTGCCCATTTTGAGATCATTTTAAAGTCGTGGGGAGCTTTAATTATTTTATTATTTATTTAAAAAACGCCATTGATTCCAGGGGGCTGTACATTCGAGGGGGTTACATAATTACTAAACAAACAGTACAGGGTAAGGGGTAAAACAATTGGCACGACAGAAGAGAGGACC
>JAODAL010016783.1:0-79647 GCA_025379985.1 Phyllomedusa bahiana | reverse complement strand
ATTTTTAAAAAAGAGGGAAATCACAGCTATTCTCAAATAAAAACAAATTCTGATTCAAATTAATTTGCAAGTAGATCTATCAACAAAGCTGGCTTGCGCCAAAAGTGAAAAAACACGTATATGTAATGTATTCGGATAATAAAAGGTTTTTTTGGCACCTTTCAATTCACCTGGGGGGACTACAAATTGCTGTATTCACATTTAAGTGAAAGGGTGCCTCAATGAACAAAGCTGTAGTGCGCCAAAGTGAAAAAAAAACACGTATCTGTAATGTATTTGGATAATAAAAGGTATTTTTGGCACCTATCAAATCACCTGTGGTGACTAAAAAATAGCTGATTTCACATTTAAGTGCAAGCTGCCACCATGAACATCGCTGTAGTGCGCAAACGTGAAAATGCGCGTATATGTAATGTATTCGGAAAAAAAAAGGGTATTTTTGGCACCTATCAACCTTGCTGACTACAAAATTGCTGGATTCTAATTTAACTGCAAGGGGGGCTATATCAACAAAGCTGGAATGGGCAAAATGAAAAAGAACACCTATCTGAAATGTATACTGATAATAAAGTGGAGTTTTGCACCTAACAAAGAGACCTGCAGTTACTAGGAAAGATGTGTATCCTAACATAAGTTCAGGCTGCCCAATATTCAGGAAATTTTCAATAGAAACGTTAATAATAAAGCTATTGCACTGCAATGTCTACACTAAGTCTTGGTGAACTTTATCCAGTATTCTTTATAGAGCTTATCTGTGTTCGCCCCCGGGGGGGCCCCCCGCTCTCTCTCGTGACTTTACAGCGGTAGATGCTCCTTTAAAATTCTCTACCTAACTACATAAAATCTTCCAATCTCTGATCTAACTAAGTTGTAAGGATCACAGCTAACAGTAGAGCTTTCTCAGTGAAGAAATAGAATAATTTCGCTGAGCTGTTTGGACACGGGCAAAGCACACGTCCTACTGCTATGAGACGCTGAGAGACACTGATCATGAACAGGAAGGGCTGTTCTATGTAAAACGAGGTCATGTGATTTTTTCAGCCAATTGCAACCATACACATCCCAGTCATGACATCGCACACACATCTCACCCTGCTCTATTCTGTAAGCTGATTTTTCGGCCGCCAAATGACAGGAAGCGCCGAAAATGGGGCGATATTAATAGAGATGCACAGATTTTTTACCTAAATTATCGCATGATCTAAAAATTTTCCGATCAACATAAAAACTGTAAACCCATTTTCAACTTGGGCGATAATAAGCGCTCAACACTAACCCCCAGCCCTTGCTTTCACCACACCCCCCCTGTAAGTCCGGCCCTGCCCGCTGAAAACCCGCGGATCCACGTTTACAGCCTCCCCCCGCCTTGATCAGTAATTTCCTTCAACCCACTTGACAGTAGAAAGCAGGATTTTCAGGCCTCGTTGACCTTCGGGGACATCTGTTTCGTTTGCTTCACATTCTAATGTCACGGTGGAACAATATCACCAGTAGAATGCTGCATTACAGGATATAGATAGTCAATGTTCATTTCATTAAAATACTATTTCAAAGACTCCTTTTTCCGGCACTTTTTAATCGGTGGTCATGTGGGTTTTGGTGTCATGCTGCGGTCCAGGACAGGCATAGTCAATGTCCGGTTCAACTAAAACGGTGGTTCAAAGACTCCTTTTTCTGGCACTTTTTAATCTGTGGGTCAGGCAGGCTTAATGGTCATACTGTGGTCCAGGACAGGTATAGTCAATGTCCAGTTCAAGTAAAATGATGGTTCAAATAATACTGCCTTCTGGCACTTTTTAATTTGTGGGTCATGCAGGTTTAAGGGTCAGGCTGTGGTACAGGACTGGGATAGTGAATAGTCTGACTTTTTTTCTGTGACTCTTGTTGCCTAATTGTCTTGCCTAAGATGTAGCACATATCCAGTTTACTGTTGTGGATATTAATTCCAGTTTCTCTACCCTTGTTTGGGTGTAAGAATGAAGGTGTTGTTCCTCTCCCATAGACTTTAATGGTCATCGGCGATAATCTGTTATCGACTATCGGATATCGTCATGATAATTGCCGATATCGACTATCGAATCGATAACGATAGTGGACACAATCGCTCCTCACTAGTTGTGATATTTGGTCATGGTGTGGTGGTATTTAGTCACTATGGGGTGATGATATGTGATCAAGGTGTGGCGGTATTATTTAGTCACTATGTGGTGGTAATTTGTGGTTGTGTTCTGGCTGTGTAATCAGGTCCTTATGTAGTACCATTATTGGTTATGTTTGGTTATCTTAGTCTTGGTATAGTGGGATTTTCTTGGTAGCAGTATGATGCTGTGTCTCAAGTTGCGCCGCAGCCCGCAGTTTGGGCTGCAGACGCACTCGTTCCCCTAGGTCCCCCCTTGCACCCGGAGCGAGCAGCGCCGCGGTCCGCATGTCGGGCCGCGGGCGCATTCGCTCCCTCAGGCGCAGTTACTTACCTGTTCATGCTCCTGCTTCCCCGCGCCTGTCTGCCGGCTTGTGCGTGCGGCCCAGCTCCTTAGGGCGCGCGCATGCTTGCTCTCCCAGATTTAAAGGGCCAGCGCGCCGGTAATTGACTTTTGCCGGCCGCTGACCCTATACAATGCTTAACCTCCCAGAAGCACTTTGCCGAATCCATAGTGCCCATACCCTATGCAAGGAAGCCCTTTCTGTGTTCCGGTTGCCATTTCCGTGTACCAGTTCCTCCGGCTTACGTTCTTCGACCACGATCCTTCGCTGCCAGCCCTGACTAAGAGTTTGCCTGCTGATTTTGTTCTGCGTTGCACCTCGGCTACCACCGCAAGCAAGTCACATCAGGGGTAGCGACCTGGTGGAATCCCGCCGGGCAAGCCCATCCCGACTTGCGGCGGGCTCTGATGAAAACCGGGACCCACTTAGACCCTGCTCCCTGATGTGGCCTGTACTACCGCTTACGGTGGCTTAGCGGATCCACTCCCTTGGTCTGTTACAGTTGGATTCGGCCATGGATACTGCCAAAGTGCCCTTAGACCTTACGTCTCTCGTGGCTCTGCAGTCCCAGCAACTGGCGCAACAGGCGCAACAGGCACAGCAATTAGACCAGTTGACCGCCATGATGCAGCAACTTATTGCCTCTCAGCAATGGCCCCCGTCACCTCCCGTGGTTCCTCCTATGCCAGCCACTTCGCCTGCCTCCGTGGGACCCAAACTCCATCTGTCGCTACCTACAAAGTTTGAAGGAGATCCGTAACTCTGCAGGGGATTTGTTACATGGTGCTCCATGAACATGGAACTGATGGCCGACCAGTTTCCATCCAAATGGTCAAAGGTGGCGTTTGTGGTCAGTTTGCTCTCTGGGAAGGCCCTGGCCTGGGCCACACCTCTGGGATAGAGGTGACCCTGTGACAGCAGATCTGCAGACCTTTTTTAAGGAGTTTCGTTGTGTGTTTTAGGAACCAGCACGTGCATTCTCTGTGGAAACCGCACTTCTGAACTTGCAAAAAGGGAATTCTTCGGTAGGGGACTACGCCGTCCAGTTCCGCACTCTGGCCTCTGAGCTGACCTGGAATGAAGCAGCCTTGTGTGCTACCTTCAAGAAGAGTCTCTGCAGCAGGGTCAAGGATGCACTGGCTGCAAGAGACCTCCCGACGTCCTAAAGCGAGCTGATCCATTTGGCCACTCGCATCGACGTGCGCTTTTCCAAGAGACAAGAGGAGCTCTGTCAGGAACGCGACTCTGTTCGGCCTCGACAGTTCCCTCGCCTGGCTCCAGAAGCCTCCTCTGCCACCTCCGCAGCACTCCGGTGAAGAACCTATGCAAATCGACCGCGTCCAGCTTACAGAACAAGAGCGGTCCCGACGTCGCACACTTGTGCCTGTACTGTGGCAGTCCGGAGCATTTCCTGAGGGACTGTCCCCTGCGCCCCCGTCCAGGAAACGTGTGCACCTAGGTTACGTGGGAGAGGTGTCCCTAGGTGTGAACAGTCCCTCTCCTAGTTTGACCATGCCGGTACGGGTCGTTTCTGGTTCCAGAGCTTAAGTTCAAGTCCCTGCTTTGCTTGATTCCGGGTCACCCGGGAACTTCATGGATGCTGTTCTAGTATCGAAGCTTTATCTCCCGGTGGTCCGCCTCGACAAGCCCTTAACCATCTCTTCCATGAATGGAGAGATCCTGCTGACTCCATTCGATTCCGCACGAAGCCCGTTTCTATGCACGTTGGGGCGCTCCACGGAGAGATCGTGTTCTATGTGCTGCCCCGCTCCTCCTCAGCAATCCTGTTGGGGCTACCATGGCTGCAGCACCACACCCCTATGCTGGACTGGGAAATGGGCGAAATAACGCGTTGAGGACAAGAATGCTAGACCGTTGTCTTGTGGCACCTCGCCCGGTGCTCTCCGCTTCTCCACCGACGCCCTCTAAACCCCTGACGAGTCTGCCTCCGGAGTACCAAGACTTTGCGGACGTGTTTTCCGAAAAGCAGGCGGAGACCTTGCCGCCTCATCGTCCCTACGACTGTCCCATTGACCTGTTGCCTGGCACGAGTCCTCCACGAAGAAGGGTTTACCTGCTGTCAGTTCCTGAGACCGAAGTCATGTCGGCCTATCTACAAAAGAAACTCAATAAGAGCTTTATCCGCAAGTCCACGTCTCCAGCCAGTGCCGGATTCTTCTTTGTGGAGAAAAAAGATGAGTCTCTTCGTCCCTGCATTGACTACCGCGGACTGAATAAAATAACCATGAAGAACCGTTACCTGTTACCACTGATCACGGAGCTCTTTGATCGGCTTTGCGTGGGGCCTATAATCTCATCCGGCATGGCTACGAGTGGAAAACGGCGTTTAACACACGTGATGACCATTTAGAGTATTTGGTTATGCTACTCGGCTTGTGCAGTGCCCCGGCAGTTTTTCAGGAATTCATAAATGAGATCTTTTGAGACCTTCTTTATTCCTGTGTTGTAGTATACCTGGTCGATATTTTGGTTTTCTCGCCTGACCTAAAGACCCACCGTCTTTAGACGCCTCAGAGAAAACCACATATATGCCAAGTTGGAGAAGTGACAATTTCATCGGTCCAGCTTGCCCTTCCTCGGGTACATAATCTCTGACAAGGGACTTCAAATGGACCGGCCAAGCTGTCCGCTCTCCTGCAATGGCCCCACCCTCTCGGCCTACGGTCCATACAACGCTTCTTGGGGTTCGCCAATTACTACCACCAGTTCATCCCGCACTTCTCCACGGTGGTAGCTCCAATTGTGGCTCTTACTAAGAAGTCGGGCAATCCTAAGCTTTGGCCACAGGCGGCTGAAGACGCGTTCTCCCGGCTCAAGTCGACATTTACAGCGGCCCCTATCCTATCCCGTCTGGACATTGAGAAGCCTTTTTTCTTGGAGGTAGATGCCTCTTCCGTGGGATCTGGGCCAGTGCTCACTCAGCAGGATCCTAGGGGCAAGACTGTCACTTGTGGATTCTTTTCAAAAACTTTCTCTTCGGCCGAGAAGAATTACACGATTGGAGACCATAAGTTGCTGGCTATTAAGTTAGCCTTAGAGGAATGGAGCCATCTTCTGGAGGGGGCTCGTCATCCAGTCACTATTTATTCAGACAACAAGAACCTCGTGTATCTACAGACAGCCCAACGCCTCAACCCCCGGAAGGCTCGCTGGTACCTCTTCTTCTCGCGATTCAACTTCATGATCCATTTCCAACCCGCCGAAAAGAACGTCAAAGCAGACGCCCTTTCCCATGCCTCAGACATTTTGGGTGAGGAATCGCCTCCTTGTCACATCATCCCACCGGATCGTTTAATTTCCGTGGCCCCGGTGGATCTCCAACAGGTACCCCCTGGAAAGAGTTTTGTGCAACCTGCGCATCGTAGGAAAATTCTGAAGTGGGGGCATTGTTTGCGGGTAGCCGGCCATCCTGGAGTGCGAAAGACGCGACAGCTCATAGCCCGCTACCACTGGTTGCCTGACCTCGTCAAGGACGTCAAGGACTTTGTGGCATTGTGTCCTGTCTGTGCCCGCAACAAGACGCCTCACCTTAAACCTGCGGGTTTGCTTCAACCCTTGCCCATTCCTGACCACTCATGGTCCCATGTTGCCCTGGACTTCATGGCAGCTCTTCCATCATCTGCCAGTTATACTGTCATTTGGGTTGTCATGGATTGTTTCTCAAAGATGGCGCACTTCGTACCTCTGCCTGGCTTGCCTTCTGCACCTCGCCTTGCGAGTCTTTTTTTCCTGCATATTTTTCGATTACATGGTCTCCCTCGTCATATTGTTTCTGACCGCAGAGTGCAGTTCGTATCAAGATTCTGGCGATCTCTCTGCTCCCAGTTGAAAGTGAATCTAGACTTCTCCTCTGCGTATCATCCTCAGACTAATGGGCAGGTGGAGAGGGTCAACCAGATACTGGGGAATTACTTGCGCCATTTGTCTTCGCCCAGCAGGACGATTGGTCAAACTTGCTACCCTGGGCGGAGTTCTCCTATAATACTTTGTATTCTGCCTCGACTGGTTGCTCTCCATTTTTTGTGGTATATGGGCTGCATCCCCGCCTTACACTCCTGCTGGTGTCGGCCTCGGACGTTCCTGCTGTGGACACCCTGGTTCGCGACTTGAGGGCCATCTGGAGCGACGCTCGGCGATTTCTGCAACGGGCCTCCTCCCAGACTAAACTCCGAGCGGGAGACCTCCTCCATCTTTTGCCCCCCCGGGATAAAGTCTTTTTATTGTCCAAGAACGTTAGCCTAAAGATCCACAGCTACAAGCTAGGCCCCTGGTATCTTGGTACGTTTGTGGTTCTGAGGAGGATCAACCCGGTGGCTTACAAGCTCCAACTACCTCGCTCGATGCGCATCCCGAACTCCTTCCACATCGCTCTGCTGAAGCCTTTCATCGTGTATAGGTTTTCTCAGTAGGTGGTGCCCCCTTCTCCTGAGACCGATACTTCCGACGTCTTCACCGTGAAAGAAATATTGGCCATGAAGACGATCAGGGGGAAGCGTCCCTTTCTCATCGACTGGAAGGAGTTCGGGCCAGAGGAAAGATCGTGGGAACCGGGGGACAACATTATGGACCGTAGGTTATTGTAGAGATTTCTCCATGCCAGGAAAAGGGGGAGGCCAAAGGGGGAGTACTGTCACGAGTTGCGCCGCAGCCCGCAGTTCGGGCTGCGGGCACACTAGGTCCCCTGGGTCCCTCCTTGTGCCCAGAATGAGCGGCGCCGTGGGCCGCATGTCGGGCCGCGGGCGCACTCGCTCCTTCAGGCATAATTACTTGCTGCGTTACACCTCGGCTACCACCGAAAGCAAGTCGCATCAGCGGATCCACTACCTTGATCCGTTATGTGCTGATATGTATGGTGAGGTATTTGCTCCATGAATTATCTAGTAACTGCATGACTTAATGAGAGGTCCCGGTAAACGTTTGTGGTCAGAAGGGGCAGAGTTGGGGGACCCCATCCAAAAGGGTGCTATGGCGTCTCTTGGTACGCCCCTGACTCCTGCCCCCTGGCTGAAACACAGAGGGAGAGTGTGAGGTGAGCTCATTCCCTCTTCTCTTTCCCTCCTGTGCCGGTTATTTGTATTCATCACCCTCACTCTTCATAGCCAGAGATTATTCACTGATAAATCAAGAGTAGGCAGGGTCAGTGCAATCATAACTTTGGAGATCCTGCTTTGTACTGATATCCAGCATTGGCATTGATCTGCACCTCATATTCAGGTATGGTGCAGTACTTTGAGAAGAGCTGATCCAGGTGTTAGGTGTCACCATAAATGCAGGTATGCGGTATAATAGTAAAGCGAATTGCAGACCTGGTGACGGGTTACACAGGCCTATTAACCTCTGTACCTTCCTCCTTACTGACCATTTCCCTTTATCCTCTTCTTCTACTTATGTCTCCCTCTCTCTGTTCCTTACTTCTTCTCAGTTTGTCTCTCTTGCTCTTTGAGTATTTCTCCCTACAGGCCAGGTGTTACTGAGCTCTGCCTGCCTCTGCTCTAACACCGGCAGATTGTGCAAAACTTGTTGACAACAGGAACACTATTCACTAACAATTGCAACAACTGCGACTAACTGGTGAACTGTCTAACATGGCAAGACCCTTAAATACCTGCAGTCATCCCTTTTTCTACTCAGGGTCCCCTGGTAATTCCTGATTGGCTGCTGGCTGCTTTTGGCTCTGATGTTTAAAGCACCAGTACCACCCCAAAGTAGTGCAGAATCATTATTATCATTACTATATACCTATATACATTGGAATATAATAAAGTACTCAGTATTTAAATATCACACCTACTGATAAATATACATAATTAAAACCATTTCTAGGGTGGTCACACACTCTTCGTAGGAAAACAACAAAACATTTAGTAAAATTTTCTATTTTTTGTTAGCATAAATTTTCCAAGCTTTAAATGGAATTCTGAACTCCCAGAAATCCTTGTTAACCCTTTAACGCCGCAGCCAGTTTTGAACTTCCTGACAGAACCTCATTTATGTGGAAATAACTTTTTGATACTTTTACCTATCCATGTGGTTCAGAGATTGTTTTCTTGTGACACATTGTGCTTTAACTTAGTAAGAACTTTTGATTCATACAATCCTTGTTTATTTGTGGAAAATATCAAAATGTCATGAGCATTTTAAAAAAAAAATTGCCATTTTCAAGTTCAAAAATATCTGTGTGTAAGACTAACAGTTATTCCACACAAAATAGTTTGACTAAAACCTACCATATGTCTACTGGATGTTGGTATAATTTTTTAAATGTCTTTTTATTTTTTACGACATTAGTGGGCTTAGAAATTCAGTAGTAATTTTTCACATTTTCAAGAGATTTTTTTTAGGGACCAGTCTAGTTCTGACGTAGATTTAAGGGGCCTGTATATTAACCCCATAAATGACTCCATCTAAGAAACTACACCCCTATAAGTATTCAAAACAACATTTAGGAAATGTATTAACCCTCTAGGTATTTCACTAAAATTAAAGCAAAGTGAAGGTGGAATTTGAAAATTAAATTTTTTTTGCAGATTTTCAAATTTTATCCATTATTCACTGGAACAAACACGGTAGATGATAATAGGGAAATGCAACTCAATATTGATTTCCCTGATTCTGCCATTTTTTGAAATATCCTATATGTGGACCTTTTTAGCATTGTGCTATGAAAATGGGGGGGAAGGGGGGAAAGCACTGTTCCTCTATTGTTTTTTGGGTTTCTTTTTTACAGAGTTCAGGTATAACTGACAGGATAACTTTACTATACGGGTCAGTACAATTACAATGTGTAAGCTGCCACTTGCGATTGGACACCATCTTGGATCATCCTGGGGAACACGCTCAGCTCTGGGGATAGTCGTCCTTGGCACCAGACTTCTTTTAAACTGGCCTCAGCCAGCTTTATTCAACCCAGCACAGGGTAAAGGTACAGATTCACGGCATTCCCATAAACAAACCATAAACATAAGACCTCGGCCGTCTAGCCTCTAACTCATATAGAGACCTTCTCTATCCGTGGTCTGTACCTACTGTCCCACAGCACAAAATAACAGTATCCTTTCTATACCGTATTGGCTTCCCTCAAGCCTCTTGGGGATAAGAGCCTCTCCTCAGCTTCTCTACTACTCCACTGCCCAGTAGCAACCACTTCCCCTGATCAGAGCCGTCTTAAGAGAATTATGGGCCCCTGGGCATAGCACTGCAGTGGGCCCTGCTCAAATACATGACATCACACTAGGCTATGCCTCTAGCCACCCCCAAGAACACTCCTATTATCACGCCACTTATGTCTGGACACTGGCATCCTGCAGCCTACAAGAGCAATTGGCAGAGAAGGGAGCCTTTGGCGTCCTTCTCCACCATGGTTTTTAACTGTTTGCATGTCCTAAAAACACACAAGGTTAAATAAGCAAAGCCAACCAAGGTAGCCAGGGTATATTTATTGTATTCCTGGGACATACATACAGCACTTGGGGCCCCTATACTTATGGGGGCCCCCGGGCAAATGCCTAGTGTGCCCAATGGAAAAGATGGCCCTGCCCCTGATTACCTTGAGTACCAGGCTTTTTGTAGGCCTGCAGGGATCTGCCAAAAGCCTTCCCTGGAACGTGGGAATGGCCTCCGACCCAACACTGTGATCGTTCCGGGAAAGGCAACCCATACTTGGCCACATAGCAGCCATGCTAGCTACATGTGTCAGTAACCTATGGCTACTGACACCAAATAGTTGCCTTCCCCCACCGAAATCAGGTTTTTGGGGAGAAGTCTGAAGCAGGTATCCTGCTGTACTCTACCTATTGGCATAAACCTGCAACCGCCTAAGGTTGCTCTGCCACATATTATATAACTATTATATAGTTTTTAAAAAAAATTTTTTTTACTTTTACAAAATAGAAATGCATTTATAAAAAAAATTGTGCATTTATGTCGTCAGAGACTGACAGCCTTACCTTTTTTATATTTTTCTGTGTATGTAGCTGGTTAAGTACTTGTTTTCTGTGGGATGAGTAGCCATTTTCATCTGTACCATTAAGCGGTTCATGTGACGCTTTGATTGCTTTTTATCAAGGTTTTTGGCAGACAGGATGAACAAAATACAGCAATCTTGGTAGTGTTTTTTTTTTTTTTTTTTTACATTTGTCACCATGAATTAAAAATGACATGCTAGCTGGTACCATTTTTTGGGGGGGACAAGACGTTTTGATTGCGTTTAAATCTGTTTTTTTGAGGATAGAGTGAGGAAAATACTGCAAGCCTAGTAGTTTTTTTTATTTATAACCGCGCCGATACAACACGATACAATTATGCCGATACCCAAATAACGTGACAGATTTATAGGGTAGGTCATTACACGGTGATACCAAATATGTGTACTCTTTTGTCTTTTTGGGGCCGATTGGCATTTGTAAAGGGGTAAGGGTGGTGTATGTGTTTTTAATTTTATTTCTTTGTGTTTGTGTTACTTTTTATTATTGTTATTTATTTGAAAGCGCCATTGATTCCATTGTGCTGTACATTCAGAGGGGGGTTACATACCTATCATATTTCAAACAAGTAAAATGATAATGATGAATGACTTACAACTGGCACAGAGGGAGAGAGGGTCCTGCCCACCAGGTCTTACAATCTACAATGGAGGAGGAAAGAGACAGAAGGTAAACGGCAGACATGTTTGTGGGATAGCACAGTGGCAGCAGTGTTATTGAAGGTTGTAGGCAATCCTGAAGAGATCAGTTTTCAGGTTGTTTTTGAAGCTGGTGAAGGTGGAGGAGAGTCTGATGTGTTGGGGCAGTGAGTTCCAGAGCATATAGGAAGCACGAGAGAAGTCTTGGAGACAGTTGTGTGAGGAGCCGACAAGAGGAGAGCAGAGAAGAAGTTGCAGTGAGGAGTGGATATTGCGTGAGGGGAGATATCTGGAGATTAAGGCAGAGATATATGTAGGAGAGAAGTTATGGAGAGCCTTGTAGGTCATGGTCAGTAACTTGAAATAAATTCGCTGGGCAATAGGTTGTGTGGCATATTAGGTGGTCGGCTATTTCTGCCAGTAAGGGGAGTACAGCAGGTATCCTGCTGCCAATCCGCCACCAAGGACCTGGTCTCAGTGAGGGAAGCCAGCTATTTGGTGTCAGTAGACATGTTGCTGACACATGTATCTAGCATGGCTGCTATGCGGTTATTATGGGCTGGCTTTTCCCGGGACGGTCATAGAGTTGGGTGGGAGTCTGTTCCCGCATTCCAGGTCAGGCTTTTTGAACGTCTCTGAAGGCCTATAAAAAGCCTGATACTGCAGGGGTTCATGGAGCGTGGTGCAGCAGAAGAGCTGGAGAGAGGCTCTGGCCCCCCAGAGGCTTGAGGGAAGCCTAAAGTATGTGACAAGTGTATTGTGCTGGATGCTAGGTCCAGACATTAGAGAGGGTCTCTATGTATAGCTAGTGGCTAGACGGAATAGGGTTTTGTTTGTGCCTATGTTTGTTTATACTCCTGTCTCTGAATAAAGCTGGCTGAGGCCAGGTGAAAAATGGAAGCCTGGTGTTGGTGTGCCTATACTTCACTTACTCAAGTGACGATCCGAGAGCTAAGTACCCCCAGGTCGGTCCAGGAAGGTGTCCAGATGAAAGGGAGTCGTCACAGTAGCCAATAAAGGGATTGGCAGAGGGGAGAGGCGGAGGAGTAGAGGTGAATAAGACAGGCAGCAGAGTTGAGGATGATTTGAAGGGGAGCAAGAGTGCTAGATGGGAGGCCACAGAGAAGGATGTTGCAGTTATCTAGGCAGGAGATGACAAGGGCATGGACTAGCATTTTTGTAGTGTTGAAGTTGAGGAATGAGCGGATGCGAGAGATATTTTACAGGTGGAGGCGTCAGGCAGAGGTAAGGGCTTGGATGTGTGGACAGAGAGGAATCGAAGATTATCTCAAGGCAGCGGACTTGTGGAGCAGGTGAGAGTTTAGAGCCATTGAAAGAGATAGAGAGATCAGGTGGAGGTAAGGAGTGGGATGTGAAAAGATGATGAATTTGCTTTTCTCCACATTTAGTTTTAGGAGACGGGAGGAGAAGAATTAGAAACTGGACGATAGGCAGTCTGGAATCCGGGAAAGCAGAGAGTTAATATCTGGGCCGGAGATGTAGAGTTGTGTGTTGTCAGCATATAGGTGGTATTGAAAGCCATGTGAAGCTATGAGCTGACCAATGCCAAGAGTGTAGAGAAAAGAGAGTAGGGGGCCCTTCACTGACTGATGAGGGACACCAACAGAGAGTGGTCGAGAGGAGGAGGTGGAGCGAAAATGAGAAACATTGAATGTCCGATCAGTGCGGTATGAGAAGATCCAGGAAAGGGCCAAGTCCATGATGCCGAGGGATGAGAGGATTTGTAGCAGGAGGGAATGGTCAACAGTATGTAAAAATGTAAAAATCTGATCTTTTAGTATATATCCTTATTTATCCCGCCATGAAGAAAATATCCACCTCCAAAATTACGTTTTTTTTGGCCACTTTACCTCCCCAAAAATTGGCATAAAAGGTGATCAAAAAGATGTAAGTCTCCGAAAATTGCATCAATGAAAGTCACATTTCAGTCCTCACCAAATAAGTCCATACAGGTCTGTAGAACAAAAAATAAAAAGTCATTCGAAAATTTTAATGTGCACGCTAAACGTGTCCATAGATGGGCTAATGGAGGCCAAAAGCGGTAGACACTTGTAAAAAAAGGCATGGAATAGTGCAGGAGCCTACGCTGTTTCATACAACTGCATTTTGTAAAAAATTACTTTTTGTTTATAATGAGACGCTATGGGTGACAGATGCCAGAATTTTTCACCCATAGTGTTGCCCTTTGGATTCAGCTCAAATTACAGTTAAATTGGAACTGAACCGGAGGCGCTTTGGTTTTTGGTAGTATTCACCAAAAAAGATACATAACCATAACTCTAACCCTAAATTGGGTTAAGTTTTTTACTTATATAGGATGGGTTACCTTGCCTCTTCTCTGGGGCTTCTGAGTCCCGCAGTGCTGTCACTGCATCATCAGTTCTGTCTGACACAATTTCTCGTCCAGCATCATATAGGTAACCTAATGTGGTATTGGGTCAAATGTGACTTCAGACATGAGTACTGTTAGAAAGACAGTGCTGCAAGATTCAGAAGTGCCAGGGAACAGGCAAGTTAACCCATTCAAAACAAGTGAAAAAAAACAAACAAAAAAAAACCTTATCTCAATTTTGGGTGAGGATTATATTTATGGTCAGGATTGGGGCCATGTTTAGGCTTCAGACTTTAGAGTAGACTGAGTGGTGCAACCACTCTATTGGTGGTCTTGTGTGTGTGTGTGTATGTGTATATATATATATATATATATATATATATATATATATATATATATATATATATACACATATATACACTACAGCTCTATAGTTTAAGATATATGAAACACCTTTACAATGACCTATATGTATATGTGTTTATTTATATATCTGTTGTAAGTGCCCACTCACCTCTTTCACATTGAACAGTCCAGGGGCGGTCACTTTAGCCTACAGCAGTGTTTCTCAACTCCAGTCCTCAAGACCCACCAACAGGTCAAGTTTTCAGGATTTCCTTAGCATTGCACAGGTGATATAATTATTGTCAGTGCATTCTGGGGAGATCCTGAAAACATGACCTGTTGGTGGGTCTTAAGGACTGGAGTTGAGAAACACTGGCCTACAGGATTGCTACTTTATGGATATGGCACACAGTAAACATGTCACTTCGACACAAGACTGTATTTTAAAGCTAGCCTCAGCCAGCTTTATTCCTCATGCACAGGTCAGTGCACAGAAAAACAGAAGCAAAGTATAAACAAATATTCTCAGTTGTCTGCCTACGAAATAAAACACAGCCTTTCCTGGTTAGCTGTGGACTGTGTTTACTGCCCAGCAACACAACTCAGTGTTTTTTTCAGTCTCTACTGGTCCAGACTTTCTGAGGTTGGCCACCTGCTTTCAAGCTTGAGGGTTAAAGCCCTCTTATCAGCAATGCTGTTGCTGCCAACTCCAGGTAGTGAACCACACCTCCCTTGGTGTCCTGAAGGAACGGGCTTTAATAGGTCTAAGACCTGGTCTGGAATGTGGGAATGACCCACCACCAATCACTACAGCCATTCCAGAAAAGCCAGCCAGGATTGGCTGCTGAGCAGCTATAATAATACTAATTAGTAACTTATTGTTACTGACCAAAAACTGCCAGGCACCTCGGTGACACATACCTCACAGGTCTCCTGCTGTTAAAAACCCAGTGGATCAGGAATGCGACTGCCTGAAGTCGCTCTACCGCAATATATATATATATGGATCTTAAACTCTTAAATAGTTAAGGTACTGCTGCAGTCTGAGTAGCTATGAGAACTTGGGTTGAGGGAGGAGCTGCAGGCATCTTAAGTGAAAAAGATGTGAAAAAACTACATTGAGGAGGAAAAAGACATCTGGCAAGGACCAATAGTGAAAAAAGGGGTATGAGAGTTTTCTGGTCTACCAGACCTAAAAGACCTGAGACTATTGAGCCTAAAAGATTGCATGTTGAAGTGTGGGAAGGGCAAGCAGACACTCCTCCTTATTGGCTGAGAAGTATATGTCACAGGCAAAAAAAAAAGAAATTTAAGTCAGAGAGTACCTTTTATGTGAGCTATTGAGAAAACCACCAATTGTGACATAAACTTTGTGCTGTGAGTCAAGCCTCAGTTGCTGCTGTCTCTGTGGTCTTTCCTTTTCCAAGTACACTACAACCTTCGGCACACCACCACTGGTAGGCCTCATCCACCCCATCATCACCCACACACCTGCACTTGTGGTGCCATCCAACACCTGGCATCTTATAAGGTCAGAATGAAAAATTTGGCTTCAGGATGCCTCAAATTTTTTCAGACATTTGGTTGTGTCAGTTATTGCAGTTTGGCTCTGGTGAAGTGAATGGAGCTGACCTACACTACCACATAGCACCAGGAAACAGTTAGTTTAAGAAAGTGTTCACTTTATTAATCCTGGTCAACACCTTCCACCATCCTCCTCTTTCTTTTGTACCATCCATTTTCCAGTGATCCAAGTACAAAATATTCAGACACACAGTGTGCAGACAAATTGAACCTTCCTTAAGATGCAAATCTAAAGCATTTTCTTAGGATGTTATTCTACCTCAGAAATGTCCCTGAGGCAACAAATACCACAACAACTACAAGTATGGACAATAATCTGATCACCGCATATAGCATTTGGAGCGAAGCTCGGACTCCTAGACAAAGACGCCGCTTCATGGAGATACATGACTCATGTTGCAGCTTCCTGACAGCTGGAGAAACACTGAATCAAGACATGAAAAGCAGTGGGTTGTATATAAACCTAGAAGATTGGCTTTATATAACAGCCACCATACTATGGAATGTCCTTTATTGCTGTATGTAATGGCACAAATGGGGAATTTATTCGGATAATAGGAAGCCTAGTGTGTAAGAACACTCGACTCTCATATCCTGAATATCCTGATAGCCTGGGCAATCTTATTGTATCCTAGGGCCGTTACTGTATCCTGATCTCCCATTGCTGGACTAGCAATACTCCAATGTATCTTATAGGATAGACCAGATGATAATGCCTATCATATGAAATAAGTAATTCAAGAAAATTCACATAATTATCAATGTCAATATAATTCTACCTATTGTAATGCTTTATTTACCTAAATGAGTGGTATATGTGAATGTACAAAGCTTTGCTGTATATCTTATCAGAGAAAAGTGGCATCTATCTATCTCATATCTACAGTATCTATCAATCTGTCCATCCATCCATCTCATATCTTTCTATTTATCTATCTATGCATCTATCTATCTATCTATCTATCTATCTATCTATCTATCTATCTATCTATCTATCTATCTATCTATCTATCTGTCCAGTTCCTGATTTCCCTCTAGCTCTCTCTAGATGTTTAAAAATCCTCTCTGTCTTTATAAAGTTCATATGCAATGATATAGTAAATTGACAACAAGGATGCAGTACTCCTTCTTCTCAATATCTGTCTAGATCCCATCTGATGGCAATTTTGGGATGAGGTATGAAATATTATATTAGGGCATATTGGTTCTTGCCTTACGGGTTCCAAAGTTTTCATCAGTAGAGGAAGAAAAGCTTAAAAATTCCCTCTCCCCCTCCCTTCATCCACATATATCCCCACCCTTGATTGAACTTGATGGACATACTTATTTTTAACCATGCTATGTAACTACCGTATATACTCGAGTATAAGCCGACCCGAGTATAAAGCTATGTTCACAAGGCTTAATTGCGGGCACGTATTTCGCTCCGCAAATACTGTAACTATACCATACAATGCACAATTTTTAGTGTCACCAGAAAGTGTCCAAATAACAGTGCCATGCATTGCAGTGGTAACCAAAGACATTCTTGGGTATAGGTTTTCAATGATATTGTCAGGCATTGGCCGATAAACACTTCTGTGTAGGTATCCAAATAACAGTGCTATGTAGCACAGCACGGTGGCTCAGTGATTAGCACTGTTAGCTTGCAGCGCTGGGGTCCTGGGCTTCCTCCCATTACTTTGGTTCCCCAACACTCCCAAAACATACAGAAACATTAATCTGGAATGTAGATTGTAAGCCCCAATTTGGCTGAGACCAATGTGTTTAATGACAGTCTGTACATCACTATGGAATATAATGGCGCCATGAATAAAATAAATACAATGTGACCACAAAAATACACTGCAAAATGAATATACAGTACAGTGTTCAAGTAAGTACCAACATACAGTAAACAAATATTGCCATTAATAAAGTACTCTAATACTACCATACCATGTCTTAGTAATACTGATGTACAATTAATATTAAAGGGGTTTTCTTATTAAGCGGTTTCACTGAGTTGCAAGTAATGTTACACTCACTCTGTCTTTTCAGACTGTATGTGGTTCTAAAGCAGTAATTAGCATATGTAGCATCTCTGTAAGTAGCTGAGCCGTTACACTGACAAGTGCAGGAGATGTTATCTCTTCAGTAAACACAAGGTACATGTGCTGTGAGGAATGAAAACAATGGGTTATCTTGGTAGAAATAATTAGTTTTCTCTGGAGCTCAGTCCGTCCATGTGGTGATGTCACTCCCTGCTATAAGCTCTCTGCTCTAATCAGATAACAGAGATATGGTCAGTCAACCAGGTAACTATAGACACCAATGTGCACTCAGAGCACATAAAATGTTTCCTATCTCATGACTAAAGTAAAATCTATTGACCAATGTATTTAGAAAAAGTCTTTATTTAACTGTCCCTTTATGTTGAAAGCTAATCTTTCTAATGAGAAAACCCCTTTAAGGGATAAACCTTTTTTGACTATTACATTGAAAAAAATATATTAAAACAAATCCTTTATTAGCAACAAAGGTATGTTTTTTGTCAAAAACAGAAGAAAGAGCTACAACCATATATGCATACATTAAAGGTATATGTAGACAAAATCTGTATGTGTTTTTGGTGATCAAAAAACGTATCCGTACACGCCAAATAGGGATAAAAAAATGTGATGTGAATTGGGCATTAAAGACAAAGAATGACCACCAATTATTGGCTGGACAATTAGAAGATTTTTTTTATCATGTTACTAAAACTTGCCCCCATGGTTTAGCCCTCAATAAAATCGCTTAACAGAAATCGTGTTTATTTTTGGCTGTGCTTCCTATCGCTGATTTTGTTTGTGACCCTGTTGCTTTTTCAATTAGAGATAATCTTTATAAAATAAAATATTCATCCTCCCTTCCTTAGTTGTAATCAAATGTTTCTGTAAATGGAAATAGCGGTTTCTTTCAAGTGAATATTAACCAGCTATAATTTAGACCGCTAATCAGAACGCACAGCTTGGAAATCCATGCGCAATCCCCAGAGACTGAAGTCATAAGCACATCTAATTATTGATATAAATATTTTCATTCTCCATAATAATAAGTCAGCGATTAGCTAGAATTACACTGATTTATTTTTATCATTAATATTGTTTACTGCTAGATATTTGTTAACCATTTTCTGCTGTTTAGACAGAAAAAGTAATGTTGGCCATATACTTCAGATAGTGGGCGGCCATACAAGTGCTGGCAGTGACTGATGTTCCCTGAGAACAAAAGGATCAGGGGTGTTGTTATCTGCCTTCAGCGGAAAGTCAGGACACCCTAACATATTACATGATTGCCAACACAATAACATATCAGCAGCACTCTACAAATGCACAGAGAAGGTCAAAGCGAAGATATGAACTACCCGCAGTTTCCAGACTATCAGATGCACGAGACAATAAGACGCACCTATGTTTAGAGGAGAAAAATAGGGAAAAAAAATATAAGCAAAAAGTGTGGGTTGAAGTGTAATTTTTATTGGTACCATTATGAAATAGATGAGACTTTTAAATCACTTTTTATTCAAATTTTTTGAGGATATGTAATAACCACATTTTTTTGTGTTTGGTATTTTTTTTCTTCTATGCGCACGATTTACAGATGTTATATTTTAGATTAGAGTTCTACAGATGTGGCAATGCCAATTATGTGTAATTTTTTTTTTTAATTTGTAAAAATGGGGTGATTTAAACTTTTTATTTTTTACTTTAATACTTACTCCCCCTAGGATGCTTGACTAGAAGGAGACACAATCCCTTGTCCTGCTCACAGTGAATTGACTTTCATTACTGAACAGCACTGAGGACCACTGGTCCTTCATCCAGCGTAGATGCTCCCTTGCTCAGGCAAGACAATGATGTCTGTGCCTGGTGGTGTGTTCAGGTACCCTTGCCAGTCCTCTAGCACGCAGACCACACTGATGTAAATGGTTACGAATGGTCTGACATGGCACTTGCTTGCCTCCCACCTCCCTTAAACATGCCTGAAGTTGTGTAGCATTCATCATCCGGTTCCGCAGGGCATGGTTTACAATGAAGTGCTTATCAGTGTGTGATGGAGCCAAAGGACGTGTACTTCTTTGCCTTTCTGTGACTCTTCCAGTCTCTCTGTATCTCTGATACAACCTGCAGATGAGACTGTGACACTCTAAGCTCAGTGGCCACTTCCATCTGAGAGCATCCTGCTTGAAGCCTCGCAATGGCGAGGTACTGTTGATCAATTGTAAGATGTTGTCCTGGTCTCATGATGTCATAATGTGAACAGTGAATGTGAATAATGAGAAGGACAGTTTAAATCACAATTCAAAATTATCCCCTAAATTTATTGGCTGATTTAGGGATCAAATACCTGTTTGGAATTTTGCCACTCAACTCACTTACAGTCCTTTAACTCTTTGGAGAAATTGCTGTACGACAGGTCCCAGGACTAAATAGATGTAAAGCCGAGCTGTTAGAGTTCCTTTAAAATAGACTAGAGGGGTCCAGCTACTGTACAGTATGCCACTCCACACCATAATCCCGGGAGTAGGACTGCTATGTTGTTCCTTTGTGAAAGTCTCTACATGACATTACCCACCTCAAAAATTTTTCATGTATTCTAAGTAGCAGAAATGCTTTTTCAAAAATTCCTATGTGCCTTTTGATAGTTTTTTAGTGCTAGTATTATGCTGCTGATTGTGTTTTTATGTTATTGTGCCAAGGACACGGTTACCTACCTATGGCTACACCTACTGTGACCCGTCACCTCTGCCAGTACCCGGTGTCCTTGTCCTGCATATCGGCTGCCTCCGTTAGTAGCCTACCATCTACATTCACAGTGGCCCAGAGGATGCAAAATATCCGGCGTTCAATGTGTTAGTACCTACTGTTTAAAACAATGCTTTTCTCTTCGCTCTCCAGGCCTGCTTCATCAGGTCTTCTTTTAAGGATTAATTCAAACTTTTTAACTTTAAAATACTTGTCATCCTGAAGGTTTTAAGCATGCCGCCACAAGCCCTTCTGAACAGCACAGGAACACCCCCAAAATGCCCACTTTTAGGCAGGATTTGTATAAAACCCATCTGTTTTTCAACTTAGCCTCATGGAATAATCAGTAAGTAAGTTGGTAAGTATGAATTAATTACATCCCTGTTATCATTATGTACTATTTAAATGAATATTGGAATATTGATATCCTTACACTGGTGCCACAACTCCGATTTCTGAAGCCATATGGACTCCTCCGTACATGTTCTGGGCGTAGACCTCTGCTCGGTGCATGAATGCTAATTATTATTACCTACTACTTAATTACCTCTAGCGACAGTAGAAATGCAGTCACACTAAAGCGCATCCCTCAATTTTATAACTTTTCTATTTTTTTTCTTTTTGACAACATAGAGATGCATTTGTCTAGCACTTCGTCTTTCTTATTCCCCATACAATACAGAATAATTTGCCGGTACTTTTCACCTGTGCCACTTCTATAAATGCCTCCTGCTGTTGTCATCTTACAAATCCTCAGCATAACTTCTCACAATCCTGTAGGAAAAAAAGAAAATTGTAGAGTAAAATTCCGTGCCACGTTCCTGTCCTTACGCTGCGGCCTCTGCTGCGAACCGCAGTCGTACCTATGTTCCTATCGCAGATCTGTTTCCTGTTGCAGTGTCGCTGTGAGTGCTCCTGTAGCCTCTGCTTACTCACCTGTGATTGCTGCTCCTCCATCTTGGTTGCTGCCCTGATTCCCTGTCTCTATAGAGGGCGGCGGCCACATCTTCCCTTCCTTTATTCCCACAGTGTGCAGCAGGGTTGGGCTTCCTCTACCAATCCCCTTCTACCTGTGGGTTTATAAGCCTGCTTCTCCTCACACTCCCTGCCTGATCCTTGTTGTTGTTGTTGTTTCTTGGTGTAGTCTGTTGCTGTGTTTTCTGATCTTGTTTGTTAGCAGTCCGGTGTGCTCATGTGGTCTCTATGTGTCTCTGTCTGTGTCTTTGTGAGTTTCCTTGCCTTGTTCTCTGCCTGTGTTCCTGCCCTGGTCATGCCTTGGTTTCTTGCCTGAGTTTAGCTTACGTCTCTGCTTATGTTCTTGGTGTCTTCAGGCTGTCTATTTATTGTTCCCTTTACCTTTTGCTTATCCTCCTGTTTGGCATCTGTTTTGTCCTGTCTTTGTTTGTACCTGCACATATTTACTTCTAGTCTGCTTTGTCTCTGTCCCTTATCCTGTTGGTGCCTAGCATTGGCACTTCTGGCCTGTCTGGTCAGCTGCCACTGCTGGGGACTGCTCTGAGGTAGCACCTGGTGGCTGTTGGGGTCAGCCAACCTTACCCTCAAAGGCTCTGTGAAGATGCACATGCCCAATGGCCACTTAGTTATGCCCACTCGGAGCAAGCCCGGCAGTGGTCCAGTGGGTCCACTACCTGCTTTCCCCGCTCATCCGTTACACTGCATCCAGCTCTTCAGCTCTGTGTGCTCAGAAAGGGCCGTGTGTGATTTGTTTGAATTGCAGATCATGTGACCCAGCAGGATGACACCACCAGGCCTTTCCTCTCTTTAGTCAAAGAAAGGTCTGTTTATGTAGAGTGCTGTGAGTAGCTACATTGTAGCTTGGTGGTAAAGTTTTTACCTCACATCACAAGGGGTTTAGGTTCAAATCCCTGCAGGAACCAAACCTGTGTTTTTTTTCTTTTCTCTTTATCAATGCACAGACCTCACTGAGGTTTTATTTTTATTTATTTGCACTGTTTGACTAATTACTAAGGAATACAGAGGACGGGAGTACAATGACAGCACCTCGGGTTAAACACTCAGAAGGTTCCTAAGAGGAGAGGTGATGTTAGGGCATTTCTGGCCAGGACTGAGGAGCTCTCAGCCCTGGTCGTATCCAATGGAGATGAGCTGTAAACAATGAATCACTAAGGGTATGTTCACACGGCTTATTTTGGAGCGCATTTTGCCGCGTATTTCGCAGAGTACTGCGCTTAATACGCAGGGAAATGCGCTCCATAATTATGGTAATCCATAGCTCTCATAGAGAACTATGGATTACACCTTGTCCCGTCGCGTTCCCACTGCGCGTACAATAATGCATGTCTATGGGGCTGGCAGGTTGCCGACCCCCTGTACCACGGAAGTACGCTCCCGAAACACACAATGCATTGCGGCGCGTACTATACGCGCCGCAATACATCGTGTGAATATAGCCTAAAGGAGCAGCTAAAACAAAAATGCTACAGAATTTTTAATAATGATGAATGGTGAAAATGTTTATTATTTAATTTGCAAGCTTTTCACATCAATGTTACTTTGTGGCAAATCTCCTTTAATAAAAAGTTATAAAACATAAAAATACAAATTCTGTCACTATATAAAGGGGATATGGATTGAGGTTGTAGCAGTGTGTTGACCCCTTTGAAACAGATGGCAGTATTATTTGGATGCAGCGCTGTTATTGGTCTGTTATGTGTTTATTTTGGGTTAATTACAGGAGCATACACACTGTGGGGCTGTTTCACAGTTAAAACTACCCACTTGTGCCCCATTACAGACATCAATCATCAGCCCCCTAACTTGCGCCCTCTGCCTGATGAGCCAAGAATTGATACAGACTGGTGAGATACACTGATGCCATCACTCCTGCTGCTTCTATGCTGCTGATGTCACAGGGTAGGAAAGGTAAGTAACAACTCCCCTCATCAAGGGAATGGGATTAGGTAAGTATTAATTTTTTTCAGGGACACCTTTGCTGTTTAGAGAAACTAAGGGGGCAATATAATTGTGTATGGCGGCACTGTTTGAGAGGCCATTTAGTGGGTAATATTACTATTAAGGAAGCACTATTTTTCTGTAGGTAGGGTCACAAAGGGGCATTATAATTGTGGGTGTGGGACACTAGACAGGTATTGTTATCATGCAGGGTGTTCTCTAGAAGGGTACTGTTAATGTGTAAAGGGGCCACTAATAGAGCACTATCACTGAAGTAGGAAAAGGGAATTGTTAATTATGTATTGGGCACTATTACTGTGTAGGGGGATTAGTAAGTGGGAAATTTTACTGTGCAGGGGGGCTATGAAAGGTGCAACATTACTGGGTAAGTAGGCACAAATGGAACACCATTACTGTGTAGAAGAGTAACCAAGGAGGCACCATTACTGTGTAGGAGGATCACTAAGGAGTCACTATTACTGTGTAAGGAACACTGTTTGACAGCACTAAAGAGGTACATTGGGTGTGAAAGAACGTATACAGTGAAGGAGGTCACAAAAGGGAACTGAGCAAGGGATAACTAAGAGGGAGAAATAAGGAGGCACTTTTATTGTGTAAGGGGTCACTAAGGGAGCACTTTAGCTTTGTAGTGGCGTCACTGTGGAGGGACCATTTAGAGGGCACTCTTACTGTATAGCGTGTAAAGGGGGCTACTAAAGGAGCACTACTGCTGCTGGTTTCTGTTGTTCCTGTGTTACCTGCTTCCTCTCCTACTGTTCCTGCCATTGCACCAGTCTATTTCCTGCTGTTATCCTGCCGTCACACCAGTCTATTATTAGCTGTGTGCATTACTTCTTGCTGTTTCCTGATGTAGCTGCCAAGGACTCTGTTACCTGCTTACAGCTATACCCACTGGCACCTGTCAAATCTGCCTACATCTGGTGTCCTTGTCCTGCACTTTGGCTGCCACCATGAGTGTAGATAGTAGGCTACAATACCCAACTTTCTACGGTGTCAGTCCTAACTGACACTATTACTGTGTAGGAAGGCAATATGGCGCTTTTATCTGTTTGACTATTTCTTGATAAGTAGGTATAGTTATGAGGGCACCAGGAACAGCAGCAGGAACTGTACAGGGGAAACCTGCCATGTGGTACTGTTAAAGGGACAGATGGATAGAAAGTTTATATAATGGGTGGGCAGCAAACTCTAAAAAGACGATTTATAGGCGGGAGAAGTTTTCACAGTAGTGAGTAATTCCGCATCATGACAGTGAAGATATCACCTATGAGTTATTGGATTATACTGTACTGTATTTGCTTCCATAGTCTGTAGAGTGCCTGCAAAGAACTGGACGTATCTACCACTGTATGGCCACTTTATGGTGGTAATATGATGGCTTGAGAAAGAGGAGGGCTCTCCTCAAAACATCGCTTCTCCAGTAAGACTCGAGCGGCCCGATCTCCAGGCGTCTCCTCACTTATCTCTGCGGACTGGACTCTAACTAAAAAGGATGCAGTAAAGCATGTCAGGTATCCTCCTATTTTCTCCTTGTACAAAGTAAAGCTGCGCTATTGAAAAAAGTTGTATGATTTACGAATTTTAAAGGAACGGCATTAATAAAGTGTTGTGAAGTTTTTAAGAAGTTTTGTGATATGGCACATTGTTTTCTCTGAGACTGATTAAAGCGGGGCCAGAGACCTGCATAGGTTGCCATCAGGAGGATACACTTATGTTTACTAATTAGCGTTATATATTTTAAAAAAGGTAATATGGATCCTTCTTTATTTCATTCCATGGTCAACCATGGGCCCCCCAAACACAATTGCATAATGCCAGAGAGTGTAATAAACTGCTTGTTGCAGTATTAATCCAAAGCAATACAGCAATGTATTGATATGTCTTAAAATGCAATCAAACAACTGCATATCTACACCCCCCCCCCAAAAAAAAATAAAAACCTTGTACACCCAGGAAACTGGTACACATAATAGGTACCACTGAGTCTGTACCTGTAACAACAATCTAATTTATACAGTTATCATCTTATTTAGTCCATACAGTGAACCCTGTACCAGAATTGCACTTTTTCTCTTCTACCAGCCTCACAAAAACCAGACTAAAATGTGATGCAAGACCCTTATGTATGCCAACATGGTACCAATCAATAGTTGGCAAGTGGGTGATGGGTGGGGATTCAACCTTTAGGATGCCTACTAGTTACAACAATGAGGAGGTATAGGGCAGCTGTAGTACTGCATCCTTATCAGGGATTTCTCTGTACAGTGTCCTCCTGGACACTGTCTGTGCAGAGTGTTATCTGCGACTATGCTGAAGGTGGCCAGGATACCACTGTGCAGAGAAATACAGTGAATGGACACAGTGCTAAAGCAATGCTGTTTCCTCTTTATTCTCAGGATTGGTGGCGGTCCCAGAGTCCAGGGTCAAACTGGCCCACCGGAGTTCCAGAGGATCCTTTAGTAGGCCGAAACTCTGACAAAATAATGTACCCCTAATACATAAGGGCTATACAATACATGGAAACCTCTAAAGAAGCATTTATGCTATCTACAACACATGAAAAAAACTTTGAGATTCTTAGATCAAAAAATGCTTAAGCCACCCCCGGCTTACAATGGGATCTCAAGGCGGGTGGTCCTACGCTATCTTTACCTCTCAATAGAGCCAAATTCAGACTTCTCATTGGGTCAACCGACCTCCATAATCCAGAGAGAAAAATAAAAAAAAACCATCAACCTTGCAAGCATACTGCACTGATATAACAGCCTGTGGAGGTGGGCGGGTGCAAGAAACCAAAATGGAGGCATCCCTTCCTCCCTATATAGATTAAAAGCAATATATGCCAGATACAACGTATAGCTCTGCACAAAAAAACATTTCTGAAAAACACAATGTGAACCTGGGTGCCACTGGCATGGTTGCAGCATATATATATATATATATATATATATATATATATATACATATACACGCATACCATTACCAGTGGCACACCATCAGCTAAAAGGGCTATACAATACATGGAAACCTCTAAAGCAGCATTTATGCTATCTACAGCACATTAAAAAACTTTGAGATTCTTAGTTCACACGTTTTGATCCAAAAATGCTTCAGACGGGGGTGGCTTAAGCATTTTTTTTATCATTTTTTTCATGTGTTGTAGATAACCTAATATATAAGGTCCCAAAAATGGATAGAAGACAACCTCACTTGGAACTAAATTTAGAATCAGTAACGCACTACATATGCAATAAAGATGACTTGCAAAAAGTATTTCAAAATAGACAGACCTTCAACTGTTTCTGGTGTACTCAACAAACTTTAGTCTGAAACTGCCAGGATTGGACATTAATGCTCATAATGATCACATATCCAAGAAATTGTTTTATTACAAGGAAATAACCCTTTCATTTGGTTGATATCGCACTAATTTAGGAATAGATGGCTTGTTTGTAGAATATTTCCCATAGCTTTATTTGAAGAACTAATGCACGGTACATTAAATATCAGCTGTATATTCAAGCATCTTTGACTGAGAATCACAGCGAGGTCCCATTATTTGATAATATAGCTAAAGGAGGGGTTTAATGTAACAAAATTTGCTTTGTTGCATTATAGGTGTATTGCAAACTTCTGTTGTCACCTACAAAATCCACATTATAATGAGTGCCATTCATGGTGGTTGTCACAGGTTCTCCTACGGATCTTACTCCGAGCTGCAGACGCACCTGTGTCACTTCCGTTTCGGCGAGTGGCGCACACTCACGATCCCGCTCCCGTGACTTACCTCTCCTCACTCCCTGCACTGTCCCTGCTGGCCGGCGGGTGTGGACCCACCCTGCTGCGCACCAGCCTTGTGAAGTTCAAAGGGCGAGTGTGATGATAATTGTTTAATTGCCAGGCGCTGGTTCTATATTATTGACTTCCCCGACCAATCCTTAGTGCTCTAGCCTATGCGAGAAAGCAGTCCTAACGTTCCTGTCCTTTGTGTGTACCCTTTTCATTTGTCTCCATCCCTTGACTACGAACCTTTTCCGCCTGTCCTGACCTTCCTGCCTATCCCCCACTACGAGCTTGCTTCATGATTTTGTACCATGCTACACCTTGGCTGCCACTGCCAGCAAGTCGCGTCAGGGGTGTGGACCTGGTAATGTTCCAATGCAACAAGTCCAATCTGCCTTGCGGCGGGCTCTGATGAATACCGGACCTACTTAGATTCTGCTCCCTGGTGTGGCTTACACCACTACTTGCAGTGGTCCAGAGGATCCACACCTCTGATCTACTGTTACGGTAAGCCTACTGTTGCTGTGGTCCATTATCTAGCCTCAGTTGTCTATCTTGAAGACCAATTACTAATTACTTGCATAATGGGCTCTTGTTAAATGTTTGCCAATTCCTAATACACAATAAAAATGATTATGAAGTGATGTTAATATTTTGTATACAGATGGAGTAGCTGTCAGCATCAAACCTCATTAATCTGCTGTAAGAGAAGATCACATGTTGTCGAATATTTCATATCATGGATGGAAGTCTCCTGAGGAGCTCAAGATGCAGAAAGTGTAAATGACAGAGGTACAGTGCTAATTTAAGCATCATTTTGCAGAATCTTAGAGCAGTAAAAGCTCTCCAAAGTCTTAGCGCTGATAGAAGTCTGAATTTGCATTACAAATTTTCTCTTAAGCTTGCTGAATGTAGACAAACTGATTGAAAGCGACTGATACTCTTTGCCAATGAAGAGTTTTTAAACCTGGTTAGTGGATGTTATTTTAAGAGCAATAAAATCTCAAGTAGATACATAAAAACTGGTGAACATGACCTGGACAAGTGCCAAAGTCGTAAGTAGGATGTGAAAAATAAAGAGCATTTCGTGGGATGACACTTGACACTTCTCCAGGAAGCTCCAGCAAAATGTGGATTGGTCAACCTTAGATGGTCTAGCTCACTTAATCGACCTTATGGATTAGCAGTGGACTTAGGCAGCAGAGGAGTTAGAACATTCCCTTATGGTACTACATAAAATAACTCCCCCTGTAATTGTGATCTATGCCTAGGGTTGGACTGATCCATTAGAGTACCAGAGGATCCTCCAGTGGGCCCAAACTCTGATTCAATAACGTATCCCCAGTATGTTAAAGGGATTCTAGGTAAAAATTTTATTTTTAAGAAAATAAAAAAGTATACTCACCACTAGTGTTGAGCGATTTTTATCGACAAAGTTGAAATCGGCAAGTTTTTTATGGTGATCGAAATTTCCAATCATGGCGATAATTAAGGTTAAAATCTGTGCATCATCTATTAAGATCGCGCCTTTTTCGGCGCTTCCTAATTTTGGCGGCCAGCAAATCAGATTACAGAATAGACCCGGGTGAGATGTTGTGTGCGACTCATGACTGGGATGTGTATGGTTGCGATTGGCGGGAAAAAAATCACATGACCTCGTTTTACATAGAAACAGTTTTCCTGTTTCAGCCTCAGTGTCTCTCAGCGTCTCATAGGGATAGGACCTCGCTCTGCCTGGGGCCACACAGCTCAGGGAAATTAGTCGATTTCTGCACAGAGAAACCTCTACTATTAGCTGTGATCCTTCCAATTTTGTTATATTAGAGATTTGGAGATTTTAAAGTAGTTAGCTAGAGAATTTTTTAAAACAGCAAACTACCGCTGTAAATTCACGGCGGTGGGAGTGGGGAGGGGCCCCGCGGGCGAACACAGACAAGCTCTATCTATAAAGAACACTGGATAAAAATTCACCAAGACTTAGTGTAGACATTGTAGAGGAATATCTTTATTATTAACGTTTGCTATTGAAATATTTCCTGGATATTGGGCAGCCTGAACTTATATTGGATAAACTAATTTCTAGTAACTGCAGGTCTCTTTGTTAGCTGCCAAAACTCCACTTTTATTATCAGTAAACATTTCAGATAGGTGTTCAATTTCAATTTTACCATTACACCTGTGACTGTTGATATATCCACCTTGCAGTTAAATTACAATCCAGCAATCTTGTAGTCAGCACAGGTTGTTTGTTGCCAAAAATACCCTGTACATACGAAAACATCACAGTACGTGTTTTTTGACTTTTGCGCACCCAGCATTGTTCATTGACGCAGCATCTACGTAAATTTTAAAACAAAAATTCTATATTCACCACAGGTGAATTAAAAGGGTGCAAAAAATACCGTTTATTATATCAAAACAAACATTACTTTTTTTTTGATTTTGCGCACCCAGCTTTGTTCATTGACCAGCATCTACTAACCCTTAAAACGCAATTCTATATTCACCACAGGTGAATTAAAAGGTTTTCTGTGACTTTTTAACCTAAGTGTTTTGCCAAGATGTACCTTTTCCATTTGACGTTGTGGATTTTAAATTTTCAGCTTCTCCACCCTTGTTGGGTGTAATAAAAAAGGTTTTTGCTCTCCCATAATTTAAATGGCTCGCTCATAACGACTCACATCGAAAAACCTTTTCGATAGGGGCCGACTTCGATCGATCTCGATAGCCAAGCAATCGCTCAACACTCCACCACCCCCCCACCTTGGTCCAGTAAAAGAGCCATCCTCACCCTCCGCTGGTCTTCTATTATCATCCAGTGTTCAATCGAACTGGTCGTCATTGCTGTAGCCAAACACGGCTTGACGATGCACCATTCCCAAACTAAGTGCTTTTTACAGGGGGTTATCAAATTGCACTTTTCAACTGCAACCAATCAGCAGCTGCAGCGCTGACGTCCTTTTCGACAGAAAACCGGAAGATAACAAAAAGACTGGTGGAGGGTGTTGAGAGCGCATCAAAATTTTATTTTTTTAGTCATTTCATATTCCCAAAAATTGGAAATGATCAAAAAGTCATATGTGTTCCAAAATTGTACTCATAAAACCACTAGAACATTGCAAAAACTCTACACATTTGATAATGTCAATTATACCCAGCAGGGCACTCCATAAAAATGAAGCTCCCACAAAAATGACGCAATTACTTTTTAAACATTCCACCTCATATAGAATTTTTTGGGGGTTTTCCAGTACATTATATGGGATGTATCCATACATCTTGTACGGGAAGGTGTTCCCGCAAAGGACGTTGGGATGTCCAAAGACAGCAGGCCACAACAGAGCAGGAACCAACTTAATAATGGGGCCCTTGCTCTTAACCAGGGCGCGGGGCCCTTTTTCCTAGGGGTGGGCGAGGGGGGCTATCGCCCAGGGCACCGCTCACCAGAGGGGTCGCCGCGGCCCCCCTGGCGATTAGCCTCTGACTCTCGCTGTGCAGCTGGTGTAAAAAGGGGAAAAGGGCGGGATGGATCTTTACCTACATCATGCACTTACAACAGACAGGCGGCAGGGCTGTACCACGGCTTTACTCCCTGGACACTGGATCTCCGACACACCTCCTGCCGCCCAAAAAACTCGGGACCTGCGTTACAGCATTAGCGACGTGATGAGGTCACGCTGCTTACATTGTACACCAGCTCCCAGACCTGGACGCGGGGACCATGGGGGACCATGGGGAGGTGAGTATATTTTTTTTATTTTATTATCATTAGAAGCCGTACAATTACCTGGCACAAGGCAACAACCTAGAAAACAAGGGGTACACATGGCTCAGGGGGGCACTACGACTACAGGGAACGTTCATCCTCAGGGGAAACTCTTTGCACAGGGCTAATACATGGAAAGGGGGGGGCTCCTATCGGGCTACAGCGGCTACTACAGGCTACGGGGGTTTCATTACGGGAAAATGGCACAAAACCTACCTAATTGAGGACTACCTACCTAGTTTGGGGGTTTACCTACTGCACTGTTTGGGAAGCTTTTGTTAGGCTCCCAGGTTGCTAGGGAAGGCTTTGGCAACCCTCTATGCAGGAGGGGCAATGCTGACAGTGGGAGGTCCCTTTCTCCATCTTTCCCTTGTCTGCTGCAGTCGCGATTGACCTCGGCATCTAAGGGGATAATTGGCCATACCGCCATGCAGGGCCATTCCTAGGCTAAATTTTGCACTCGGGGACAGGTGAAAAAAATTTCTCCCCCCCACCCGTAAATAAGGGTGCCACAATTGACACATTCATCACCATCAACCCAAAATCCAAAATATACAAAAACTTTAACACAATTGCTATGTATAAAACTACAAATAAAATGTCATACAGTTCCCAAAATTAACACTGCACAAAAAACCCAAATCTAAAGCAATATACCAATGTCCTACAAACCATATATCACACACAAAAGTGACCGAATACCGCCAAAAACCGTGACCACGTACACTGCCATATAGTGACGAAAATACACAATTCCATTACTGAATACAAACCATTATAACTACAACCAATATTACTGGGGATACATGACCATAAAAAGTGGTGATACCATTGTACACAGGACTGCAGACTATAATTGATTACAGTAAAGTTACATCCAGGGACTTACAGGGGAAATTTTTGAAAGTTGTTTGCCTTTTTCTTCTTCTTCCCCGCCCAAACCCCCGTGACAACTTCTCCCCCCACAAAATCTTCACTGTAGAATTTACAAAACAAACATCTTGGACTCTTCAATTTATCAGCACTTCCCAACCAATTCCTATCTCTATACAAACTCCCCATCTACAGCGACCCAAATGGTAATAAAGACCCTCTTGTCAAAAAATCACGTCTCCCCAAAAATGGTACCAATGAGAACAAAAAAGAACAATAAATAACAAGATAGGTAAAGCTATCTCAAATTCAATACAGTGTGCCATCAGAAATGTAAAATTAATAAACATAAAAAATAGAGTAAAAATCTTTAAAATTCACTAAACAAAATACAAGGGGTTCCACTGGACAGGGGAAAAAATAAAAAAAACAAAAAGGGTGTAGGGCCCAAAATCACCCCCTTGACAACGGGGGCTTTCCCCGACCCCTCTCCTTGCGCGGGGCAACCGGCCCGGGGCGAGTAGTGCCACGGCCCGCGTGTCGGACCGTGGGGGGGACTCCTCGGGCTCGGTCTCGTCGGTACTTACCCAGCCGCGCTCATGTCTGTGTCTCTGCTTCCTGGCGCGGGTGTCCCCGCCCCCTGGGGCATGCGCGCGCCAGCATTGTGAAATTGTTAAATTTAAAGGGCCAGCGTACCGGTAAATTCCCTTTCCGGTGCTGCCCCTATTAAACCTGCCCCTTTTTTTCTTAGTGCCCGGGTCTTTTTGCCTTTTCCTGCCCCTTTTAGAAAGCGTTCCTTGCCTTGTTCCTTCATTACCCTTGTACCATTCCCTTTTTTGCAACCTTTTCCCCTTCCCCAAAACTCGCCGCCGTCCTGATCTTACTGGCTGTCGCCGAATACACTAGTCTTAGATTTGACCATGCCCTCTTGGGTGCCTCGCAAGCAAGTCACTTTTATTTTAAGCGACCTTAGAAATCCCGCCGCAAGCAAGTCCATCCCCCTTTCGCGGGCTCTGGGAAAACCAATTCTGCTTTATTTCCCTCCCTGGGGTGGCTTAACCATCGCTTGCGGGGGTCCAGCGGATCCACTACCCCCTGCCGGACAGTAAGTCCGGGCCATGGATCCCCCCCAAAGTCCTCTGCCTCGACGCGACCTCACCACCATCGTGGCTCACAATCACAAAAGATCGCTGAGCAAGCCCCCAAAACCCGCATCTCCCCCATGATGCAGCATTCCGGCTGCCCAGCAGCCAACCCGTTCCCGTGGCTCCCCTGCACCTTACGTTTTCCGTACCCCCTGTCCAAACTCCGCCCTCAATGCACTAAGTTTGATGGGACTCCCCGGCTTTCGGGGGGTTTATCACCAATGCTCTCTGCAATCGAAAAAATGGGGAATCAGTTTCCTACCGAAAGGGGAAGGGGCCAAACCCGGGCAGCCTTCTTTGGAAAGCCTTGGCCTGGGGTAAACCCCTTTTTTGGGGCAGAGACGACCGGTCACCCAAACCTTGCCCCCTTTCCTTTCAGGTTCCGCGTGTGTTTTTAGAAACCCCCCACTTTTTCCTTTGAAACTGCCTTACGAATCTCGTCAAGGAGATTCCTCTTTTGGGCGACTATGCAGACAGTTTCCGCACCCTGGCCTCGAACATCTTGGAACATGGGGTTTTTGGGGGCCCGCCACCTTCAAGAAAGGCCTCTCCACCAAAATAAAGGATCCCTTATTCACCCAGTATCCCCCTTCCTCCTTAGCAGGGCCCCAAAACCAGACAGGGGTAATTCAATGGGGCCCGAGAGAAAAGCAGCAGGGGGGGGCCCCCCCCCGCTGGGAGCCGCCCCCCGCTTTACAAAGAAAATCAAACTTTTTTCCCGCAGGGTTGCCGCCGCCTCAAAATTTTCATAAAAAGGGGGCCCCCTGTGTGAGGGAAGGCCCGGCCCCCGATCACACGCACACAGTTCTTTTAAATTTCACTTACAGCTCCATGGCGCAGGGGCCCCTCCTCCCCCTCCCCGCTGCCGGGGATGACAGTGACATCAGTAGGTCCGCCCAGGGGCGGGCCTCACGGAGTTAATAGGGGATTTTCATCCCGACTGCAAGGAAAGCCCAGCAAGAGAGGAGGGGGGACGCCCTGCAGCCACGGGAGCGGGTAATTGAAAATTTAAATGCTGTGTGCTTATTTTTGGGGACCCCCGGGCCGTGCCTCACCTCAAAACAGTGCCCCCCTCTTTTTTAATAAAAAACCTTTCAGGCCCCCCCCATCCCGGGCCCTCACTCCACTTCGGGGCCCCCCAAAATGCCCCCAATACGGGGAAAGGCCCCCAATCCCCCCAGGGCCCCCTCAAAAAGGGCCCAACCCATTTCAGGGCCCCCCATAAATGCCCCCCTTTTACCAGGGCCCCCCTAAGGCCTCCCCCCAAAGGGCCCCCCCAAAAAGGGGGCCTCCCCACCCCAGGGCCCCCAAAAACAGTCCCCCACCCCCCATTTCCCTCCCGGGGCCCCCATAAAATTGGCCCCACCCCCCAAAGGGCCCCCCAAAAATTCCCCCCAAACTCCAGGCCCCCTTAGACCCCGGGCCCCCCATAAAACCCCCCGGCCCCCCCTAACCCCCTCCACCCCCCCTCCAGGAGCCCCCCCCCAAACCCCCCCCCCATAGAACCCCCAATTTCCAGGGCCCCCCTCCATTGCCCCACCAGGTCCCCCCCCGCCAGGCCCCCCCCCCCCTTTCCCCCCCCTTTCCCAAAACCCCCCTACCCCCCCTCCACCCCCCCTTTTAATCAGGCCCCCCCCCACCCCCCCCTTTCCCAACCCCCCCTTTTTTGCCGGGCCCCACAGCCCCCCCCCCCACCCCCCCTGTCCAGGCCCCTCGGCCCCCCCCCCCCCCCCCTTGTCCTGGCCCACCCCCCCCACCACCCCCCTCCTCCCTCCCCCTTCCCCCCCTGTCCTGGACACTCAGCCCGCCCGCCCTCCCCCCCCCGGGTCCACCCCACCTCCCCCCCCCCACCCCACCCTCCCTCCTTCCCCCCGTCCTGGACATTTAGGCCCTCCCCCATCCCCCCTGTCCGGAAAACCCCACCCCCCCCCTTTCCCCCCCCCCCCGCCCGGGCCCCCCCAGCCCTCCCCCCAGCCCCCCCTTTCCGGCCCCTCACCCCCCCCTCCTTCCCCCTGTCCGGGAACCCCTCAGCCCCCCCCCACCCCCCCTTGCCCAAGGCCCCTCACCCCCTCCCCCCAAACCCCCCCTTTTCCCCCTGGACCCCCCACCCCTTCCCCCCCCCCCACCCCGCTAACCCCCCCCCCCCCCCCCTGCCCCACCCCCTAAAACCCTCCCACCCCCCCCCCCTTCCAGCCCCCCTCACCCTTTCCCCTCCATCCCCCCCCTGTCCTGGACACTCTGCCCTCCCTCCATCCCCCCCCCCTTCCGGGAAAACTCAATCCCCCCCCTTTTCCAATCCCCCCCCCCTCCCCCCCCCGTCCGGAAAATTAGCCCCCCCCACCCCCCCAAACCCAACCCCCCCCCCCTCCTTTTCCCCCCCGCTCATCAACCCCCCTTTTCCCTGGAAACCCTCCCCCCATCCCCCCTACCTGGACACCGCCCCCCAAACCACCCCCGTCCCCCCTCACACCCCCCCTCCCCCCTGTCGGAAACCCCTGACCCCCCTTTTAAACCCCTTGGCCTTTAGGCCCTCCCCCCTTCCCCCGGGGGTTGGGGGGAAATAAATTCCATAATTTGGCCCCGGCCCTCCCTTTTTTCCCCCGCCCCGGGCCCCTCGGGCCTCCCCCTCCACCCCCCCAGGTCCGGTCCCCTCAGCCCCCCTCCACCCCCCCTGTCCGGGCCCCCTTTTAACCCCCCCCCTCCCCCCAAAACCCTGATCCCCCCCCCCCCCCCCTTTGCCTTTGGAATTACCCCCCCCTTTTTGGGGGGGGGGGGGGGGGGAAATTCCCCCCCCCCTCGCCCCCCCCCACCCCCCCCTGCCCCCTGGACCCTCAGCCCTCCCTCCACCCCCCCCCGCCCACCCCCCTCAGCCCCCCCCCTTTCCCCCCTGTCCCGGACCCTTAGCCCTCCCTTTTCCACCCCCCCTGTCCGGACACTAAAACCCTCCCTCCATCCCCCCCTGTTTTTTTTTTCCGGCCCCTCAGCCCTCCCTCCATCCCCCCTTTTCCCGGCCCCCAACCCCCCCCCGAGACCCCTCCCCCCTTTATCCCCCCCGTTCTCCCCCCCGGGCCACCCGCCCCTCCTCCATCCCCCCCCCCTGAAAATCCCCCTTCCCCCAGCCCACCCCCCAATCCCTCCTTCCCCCCTTCCTGGACACTCAGCCTTTCCCTAACCCCCCTGTCCTGGACCCCCTCAGACCCCCCCCCTTTCCAACCGCCCCCCCCTGCCCCCCCTGGGACCCCTTCAGCCCTCCCTCCATCCCCCTGGCCCCCCCCTTTTGGGACCACTCACCCTCCCTCCATCCCCCCTGTCCTGGAAAATTTAGCCCTCCCTCCATCCCCCCCTTCCTGGACACCCCACCCTCCCTCCACCCCCCTGCCCCGGACACTAAACCCCCTCCCTCCTTTCCCTCCCTGTCCGGGCCCACTAAAACCCTCCCCCGCCCAAGACCCTCCATTTCCACCCCTGCCTCCGTCAAGAGGGAAATTCCCCCAAATTTGGGGTACTATGGAGGGGGTTTTTTTTTTACATGTGGGGGGCACATTTGGGGAAGTTTAAAATAAAGTGAGGAGTATCAAGTTTTTGGGGTTTTTAAAAATTCCCCTGCAGGGACAAGTGGGGGCTGGAGAAGTAAACCTGGGGGTTCTGGAGGGGAAGGGGAGAAGAAAAAAGAAAAGTGAATGACCCCTCAACAAGACATCACCATGGAGTCCCCCTAAATGCACATTTATATACCACTCTAAACACGTAATGGCAGTTAAAATTGGTCTTGGTAAAATGCTTTACATAGGGGTAACAGTAGGGTGGTATTTTATTCTTTTTGTTTGGGGGTAAAATTTTGGGTTTGAGATTTTGCAGTTTTAATTGGTCTTCTTTTGGGTTTATATTGGCTGGGAAATACTGCTTTCTTTTAAGTAAAAAATTTGGGGGGTGATCATTTTTTCGAAACCCGCTTCCCTTTTGGGAATATTTTAAAAATAAAAGATAAACTGAAATTTGTGAAATCCAACAAGAACAAAAATTAAAAACAATGGCCCCAATTTTTATTTTTTTTTTTTTTTTTTGGGGGGTCACATTTTTTTTTTTTTTTTTTCTGGGTGGGGGCGTACTGCGGAGGGGGGAAAGGGGGTGGGGCCCGGGGGGGGCCCCGAAACTTCAGCTGTTTTGGCCCTAAAATTTTTTCTGACGGGGGCCCCCTGCCCTTTGATTAACCATATCCCCTTTGGGGCCACTCGGATCGTAATATCCTTTTTTCGAAAGGGCAAAAAAAGGCCCCCCAAAGGGAAAACAAAAACCGCCGGGGGGGTTTTCCGTCTTTTTCCCCACCCGCCCCTTTAAACCCAAAAGGGCCCCCCCAACGGGTCGTCCCCCTGCCTGCTCCCCGAGGAACCTATCCCAAATGAAAAAACCCCAAATCTACCCCACAGGACTAAACCCCCCAGCGTGGGGAAAACCTATGCCTCTACTGCCCCCAGCCCTGAACATTTCCCCGGGGCTGTCCGCTTCGTCCCAGCTTTTGGGTAGAAAAGCATGCCCGGGGCCACTGGGGGGGCGTCCCTAGGGTGAGAGCAAGCCCTCTCCTCTTTTTTAAACCAGGGCCCTGCTATTCGGATCTTTTCTCAGGGTTAAATTTTCCAAAGCTTTTTCCTTTTTGGGGACTCCGGTGGGCCCGGGGAGATTTCGTGGATGCTGCTTTTGGTGTCAGATCAATCTCCCCTGGGGCCCCGCCGGGAAAACCTCTTTTTGCCTCCCCCTATCAGGGGGGAAACCCTTTCCCGTGGATCCTTTCCAAAATGTACCAAGCCCTTGTCCCTTCAAGTAGGGGGGGCGTTTATTTAAAGGGAAAAAGTTTAGTGTTCAAATTCCTCCCTCTGTTCTTCGGGGCCTTCCGGGCGCACGGAAACCCCCCTTGCTCAACTGGAAACGGACGAATCCTGTGTTGGGGGGCAAGGATGTCGATCTCCGCTTTTTGGGGGGCACCCCCCGCCCCTGTTTTCCCCCCGCTTCTTCTTCAAAACCCCCCCTACGTTTTTTGGGCGGCCCTCCCCCCTCCGTACCTAAGAATTTCCCAAAACCTTTTTATTCCCCAAGAACAACTGAGACTCCCTACCCTTTCCGCATCCCCTTTTAACCGACTCCCCCTTTTTGCCCCGTTTCCTGGTCCCCCTTTCTCCACCCCGGGGCCGAGTCTAACCGCTGCCCTTTGCCCAGATGCGGGCCCAATGGGCCCTTTCTTTAAAAAAATCTCCAAAGGGTTTTTATTCGCAACCCTCCCCTCTCCACCCGGGGGCAAAAATTCTTTTTCCCGTGGAAAAGAAAGAGGGCTCCCCTGCGGCCATAAAATCAATTACCGTGGACTCAACAAATTACCACAAAAAAAAACGGAAACCCCCTTTTTTTTGATCACTGAGCCCCTTCTCCCAAATTCGGGGAGCCAAAAAATTTTTTTCGAAAAAAAACCCCTGGGGGGGCCCTTATAACCTTTTTCGCATTATTTGGGGGAGGGGAATGAAGGGAACGGTTTTCAACACCCCCGACGGACCTTTTCGAGTACCGGGTCATCCCCTTTTGGGGCCCGAAATTTCCCCCAGGGGTCTTCAAGGTTCGTCAACTACATTTTTCCCGGGATCTCCTGTAACCTGTGTTTTTTCGTTTTTTTCGGGGACAATATTAAAAATTTTCCCCCCCCCAAAATCCCACATAGCCCATGAAACACGGGTTTCCTCTGGGGTTTTAAGGGGCAAAACCCGCCTCTATCCCAAATTTTTGAAAAAAGCCTGTTCCACCAAAAAAGCCTTCCATTTCTCAGCTACATTATTTCCGACAAGGGGCCTGCAAAAAGGGATCCCCCAATTTTTGTCCCCCCGTCCTGAAATGGCCAAAAACCCATGGGCCTCCGAGCCATACAAATTTCCCTGGGCTTCGCCATTTTTAAAGGGCTTTTTGTGCCACACTTCCCCTTGCTATTGTCTCCATAGTGGCCCTTTAAACCAAGAAGGGTGTAATCCAGGGTTGTGGGCCCCCAGCTGCAGAAGAAGCCCTTTCCCAAAATTTAAAACTCTTTTGCCTCCGCCCCGGTCTCACCCGGCCGATACAAAAAGCGTTCTTTTAGAAGTCGATGCCTATCGGTTGCCGGACTTTGCTTACTCCAAAAACCCCCAAAACCCACAATTTTTTTCCCAAAAAAACCCCCAAAAAATTACTCAAACCCAAATTCTCCCCCCTTTAAAATCACACCTCCTAACTTTACACCCCCTTTTTTATCTCCCCCCACAAAACCCCTTTTCCCCCCCCCTCCCCCCAAACCCCCCTCTTTTCCCAAACATTTTCTACTATTTTCCACCCCCAATAAAAAATCCACACCCTCTTCCCCCTCCCTTTAAAAAAACCCCCCCTCTCCCCCAAAAAATCCTCCCCCATTTTCCAATATTTCCCTTAAAATTTCCCCCTTACCAAAAATTTTATTTCTTCTCCTTCACAAAACCCAAAATCTTCCTTTTTCCCCTTTTTTTTTCCACTTTTTAAAAACTTTAACAAATTCCCGGGGAAAGCACCCCCGTTTCCCCCAAAAGTCCTTTTCACCTCAAACCCATCCCCGTAAAACCAACCCCTGCCTACCCGATTCCCCTTTTGGCCCCGTCCATGGCTTTTAATACTTTCCTCCCACCTTCCTCCGGAATACCATTATCGGGTGGTCACAGATCGCTTTTTTTAAAATGTCTAATTTTGTCCCCCTGCTGGGCTACCCTCGGGTTCCCCTCTTTCCCCCTATTTTTTCCCAACCATTTTCTGGCTTATGGGCTGCCCCTCCAAAAGTTCGGACCGGTGTGTCCAATTTGTTTCAAGATTCTGGTGCTCCCTCTGTAACCAGCTACAAGTAAAATTGGACTTCTCTTCGGCCATCATCCTAGACAAAGGGCGGGGGAAAGGGGTTAACCAGATACTGGCGCTATCTGCGGCATTTCTTTTCTGCACGTGGGTGACGGGGCCAACCTATTACTGGGGGCAGAATTCTATACAATTTGTTAGACCCCAAATCTGCCGGGTCCCGCTCCCTTCTTACATCCCCACCATCCCCCCTCCCCCCTTTTTGCCCTTTATTCCCACCCCGTGATAGACTTGCCCCGGGACTTAACACCACTAATCGACCGCCAGTCTCTTAAAACGGCCGCTCCCGATAAGAAGCAAGCAGACAAAAGAAAAGACCCCCGCCATCTTCTCTCCTGGAGAAAAATTTTGGTTGTCAGCGAGATACATACTTTTAAAAGATCCCAGACACAAACTGGGCCCCCCTTTTCCGGGGACCTTTGAGGGCTAAAAAAGCATCAATCCCGTGGGAAAAAGCCTGCCCCCCCCACGATGTCCTGAATTCCTTCCATGTCCCCCCCTCCTGAACCATTGCCTGAAACGTTTTTTTCAGAAGCAGTTTCCCCCCCTCCTGAGGCGAGCCACAAAATCTTCACCATAAAAGAAATCCTGGCCATGAAAATGATCAAGGGGAAGCGAAATTTCCTCATTCACTGGAAGGGGTTCGGGCCTGAAGAAAGATCCTGGGAACCAGAAGACAACATCCTGGATCGCGCCCTGGTTTGCAAATTCCCCCAGGACAGAAAGAGGCAGGGGCTTAAGGGGGGTAATGTAACTGGTGCTCCCACAAACCTCTACCCGGGTTGCGGGCGCATGCGTGCCCCGCGGGCTAGTAGCGCCGCGGCCCGCGTGACGGACCGTGGGCGCACTAACTCTGAGGCTCGGTCTCAACGTTACATACCCAGCCGCACTCCCATCTGTGTCTCTGCTTCCTGGCGCGCGCGTTCCCGCCTCCTAGGACGTACCGGTACTGTTAAATTTAAAGGACCAGCGCATCGGTAAATTCCCATTGCCGGTCGCTGCCTCGATGTAATCCAGCCAAATACTGTGCTCGGTGCAGGAGATTTAGTGCCTTTACCTGACTATTGTTAAAGAGTTCCTTGACTTGTCCGTCATTACCGTGTACCGTTCCGTTCTGCATCCGTCCCTAGTCCACAAAACTCTGCCACCTGTCCTGTCCCCGACTACGTCTTACGATTTTGTAGCACGCTCACCCTTGGCAGCCTCCGCAAGCAAGTCACGTCAGTGGAAGTGACCTGGTAGACTCCCGCCGCAGCAAGTCCATCCCACTTTGAGGCAGGCTTTGGTGAAAACCGGGTTCTACTCAGATTTCGCTCCCTGGTGTGGCTTATACCATCGCTTGCGGAGGGCCAGCGGATCCACTACCGCTGTCCGTGACAACCGTATTACACCCTATGCTGCAGACTGTCTAAAAAACAAATATTGGGACATCATCCCGACAAAGACAGCCACATCTGGAACCTTCACTATTGAACCCTGGTGCTTCCTTTACAATGGGGGCCCGATATAATCACAATCTAATGCTAAAGTTCCAAAAAACAAGCATATACACATCTCCATAAACAGAAAAATAAAAAAAATTGGTTCACAGACTATGGCAATGGAAAAACGTGTTTTCTTTTTTAATTAAAAGTGTTTTTATTGTGTAAAAGCAGTAAAACATTAAAAAATATATAAATTTAACATCATTTATACCACATGGTGAGCACTGTAAAAAATAAAAAACACTACCAGGATTGCTATATTTTGTTCATCCCACCTCCCAAAAACTTGATAAAAGGTGTTCAAAGCATCATATGAACCTCAAAATAAAGCGATTGAAAATATAAACTCAAATTTAAAAAATATGGCTATCAGACTATGACGACATAAAAACACAATTTCTATTGTGTAAAAGTAGTAAAACATAATAAACTTTATAAATTTATAGCATTGTAATTGTACTGACTCGCAAAGTAAAGTTATGATGTCATTTATACTGCACAGCGAAAGCTGTAAAAATTAAGCCCAAAAGACAATGGTGGAACTGCATTCACCCCCCCTCCAATTCCATGGCCCAATGCAAAAGAACTGTGGAGCACCTGTGGGCCCAAAAGGCACAGTACACCCCTAAAAAAGATCCATGAGTGGGGTTGAGTCCAAAGTGGGCTGACTTCTAGAAGGTTTCACTTGTTTTGGTACTTTGTAAATGTGACATGGCACCCACCAACATTTGCGTTTCAAAAGCCAAATAGCGCTCCTTCACTTGTATGCCCTGCCATGCCCCCAAACATATAGGGTATTGCCGAACTTGGAAGAAATTGCATAATAAATTTTGGGGTGTTTATTCTCCAGGATTCCTTGTGAAAATGAAAAATTATTTGCTAAGACTGCATGTTATTGGAAAAAAATCTCATTTTCACAGCCTGACGCTACAAAAATCTGTGGAACACCTGTGGGATCGATATACTCACTACACCCCTGGACATTTTTTAGGGGTGTTTATTAAATTTTAGCCCCTTGCAAACCTGTAATGGGGCCTATAAAAATCCTAAGGAAAATGAGACCCCAAAGCCCAGTAGGTGCTCCTCCTATTCTGAGGCTTGTGGTTCAGTCAAACAGTGCACTAGGCCCATGGGATACCTCTAAAGACAGCAGAATTAGTGGAATCAACAATAAGTTGGTCTATTGTGTTCCAGTGAATAATGGATGAAAATTGAAAATCTGCAAAAAAGGTAAAATTTTGAAATCTCTCCACTTTCCTTTATGTCTTAATAAATTTCCTAAATTTTGTTTTGAATACTTTAAGAGGTGTAGTTTCTTAGATGGATTCATTTGCAGGGGTATATAACATACAGGCCCCCCAAAGTCATGTCAGAACTGGACTGGTCCCTAAAAAACTTTGTTGCAAATTTTCTTAAAAATGTGAAAAATTATGACTAAATTTCTAAGCCAAAAACTAGCAGGGTAGATATAGATTACCCAGAACCGATTCACCACTTATTATAGTTTAGATAAACTCAATTATTCACTGGACAATTTATTCAGTGAATACATTTCTAAGCCTTCTAGTCGTAGACATATGGTAGATGCCAGAAGTAAACTATTTTGTGTGGTATAACTATCTGGCAAATGTGTAGAAATGTTTTAAATTTTCACAACATTTTGATATTTTTTACAAACAAGCAAGAATTGCATGGAACAAATTTAATTATTTACTTAAGGCACAATGTATCACGAGAAAACAGTCTCTGATTCACATGAATAGGTAAAAGTATTGAAATGTTATTCCCACATAAAGTGATACATGTCAGATTTTAAAAAAATGGCTCTGTCAGGAAGTTGAAAGCTGGCTGAGATGGTAAGGGGTTAAAAAGTACATCTTGCCCTACAAAAAAACAGGCCCTCATGCGATTATGTAGTCTAAAAAATAAAATTGATGTGGCTTTGGAAGATTAAACAAAAAAACAAACGTCATGAAGAACAAAAAAGCTCTCTCACAAAGGGGTTAAGAACCAATCATTAGATATCCTGTAAACTCAGCAGATGCAATGATTACTTTAAAGTCGACTCACAAAAAGTATGTAAAAGTGGCCATGAATGTATTTTGCATAGATAGAGGGTATGCCTTTGGAATAATTTCGTTGTGTGAGCTCCAAGAACTACAGTCCAATACTGGTTATGTGAACTCTTACATGTCTTGCAGTGGGAGGCACTGATATATTTCTGTTTCTTAAAAGGGTCACTAGACCAAAGATCCCACTGATGGACCCTCTCCAGTGATCAGCAATAATCCGTAGAGAAACCTAGTAATAACAGCTCCGTTTCCTACCACAAGGCCCTCTAGGACTATGGTATAGGGTCTGTGATGCAGCAAATTTAGACACACCTCAATAAAGATCTCTAGATAGAGTGTACTTATAGTAAAGCTAAATTCACTCGGTTCAATGCTCTGTAAGGCCGGGTTCACACGGCGTATAGCGGTGTGTACTGTGCTGGCCAGCACGTACGTCTAAAGTGCTCCGGCCCCGTCCACCCTCCATTTCCCTGGCACGTAAACACCGGAAAGGATTGACAACATGATATACCGACATCCTCAACTCCCCCATATAAAAGGCAAAACTACATACTCTAAAATATGAAATATGAGGTATTACTTGATAATTGGCCAATTACGCAAGCTCACAATCCATGTCAAGGGTCCCCATAGTCTTGCAAGTTCCAACACTAGTATTGACTAGCAAGAAATTTGAATTGCTAGGAGTTGCTTTTTCTTTGTTCTGTTTGAGTAAATATTCCTTTGTGCATTTTTTGAAAATTGCTAGTTGCTAGCTGCTTGTTGCTGGGAGTTGTTCAGTGCACTCCCATTTGAGCTGTAAGTATGGCCTTTTTTCTGTGTTTTTTTGAGTAAATGTTCCTCTGTGTATTTTTTGGAAAGAAGTATAATGTCACTTCTTTCTCCAGACGCTCAGTACGCACTAAGGAATACTCAGCAAAATCAAAGCAAACAGGTGCTATGATTTTTACCTTATTTGCCGGCCGTATTGCAGCGCAATTATGTGCTGAAGTACATCCCACAAATATGCCATGTGAACATACCCAAAATCATTCCACAGTAATTCAAATCCTGAATACACCAGGAACCCAGCCTGTGCGCTGTATCCAGCCTTTACCTTCACTCCCTCGTGTAATATGCGGGCTGAGAAGTAGTTTATATTGGTACAATTTTGAGATCTATTCAACACTTTCTGGCATTGGGTCAAACAACAATTCTGGAATTGGGTATTATTTTTTTTTATTGCATTCACTGTTTGAGATAAATAAGGTTATTGTTTATTACATTTTTAATTTTTTTTTTAAAACTTTATATTACTTTTTTTAGTCCTCTATATGGCTAGCTGCCATAACAGCCAAACAGCAACTACCTCAACAGCTTGACATACATGAACGTCAAATGTAGTCCCCTTAAAAATTAGCATAGGAAGAAGCAGAGCTGTCAGCACGGGTTGGTTTGAACTGGCATGGATATGGGTTGAACTGGCATACAGTCAAATAATCTCCAAAAATCTCGCAAGAGAACAGAGAGTGACTTTTGATCACTATATTTACTATTTTGCCATAGGCAAACTTAAACTCTATCATTTCCAATCTAATAAAACACTAAAACGTAACTTTTATTATGTACTTAACCTCTATAAAACACTATTTAAAAACCTGATTTCTAACCTCTCAATTATCCCCTTTCTACTTCTGAAGGAAAAACTCCTTTTTCTATTATCAAGTCTGTGGAGCACCAACTATTTAACAGAGAACCAATTTTAACAGTAAATTTACTGACTCCAGTAAGGGATCCCAAGCATCCTACTTGGGCAGATTAGGGATGACTGCCCAAGTAGGATGCTTGGAATCCCTTACTGGAGTTAGTAAATGACTGTATAATAAGGCTTTCCTGTTAATAGGTGGTGCTCCCCCAACTTGATAATAGAAAAAGGAGTTTTTCCCCTTCAGAAGTAAAAAGGGATAAATTGAGAGGTTAGAAATCAGTTTTTAAATAGTGTGTATAGGGTTAAGAGTGAACATAATAAAAGTTACGTTTTAGTGTTTTATAGATTGAGAACTGATAGAGTTTAAGTTTGCCTATGGCAAAATAGTAAATATAGTGAACTGGCATACAGGGCCTGGATCCAATGTGAAATAAGTGGGGCCTGCTGCCCTTGTCTCTAAAAAGAACAGGACTGGGGCCTGTCATTTTATACCGACCTGTAATCATCTCAACTGTATGTGCATCTTCAGGATGTGCATATACAGTAGTTAAGAACTACTGTTTTAGGCGGCATGCCAATGTAGGCAATATGATAACAGTCACTGCAGCGCGTCACCAGCGCAGAAGAAGCAAACTTCTGGACAGGAGAATGGGGAAAGATTAGTTTTATTTATTTTTTATTGAAATTAAAAGAAATAGGGTACTGCTAAACATGAGAAAAGCCTACCTGGCACCTGTCTATCTACCTACCCTGGACTCTACCAACCTACAGAGGTCTCTATGTACACTCTAGGGGCCCTATTTTCCCATCTAATCAGGGCTTACCTCCCCAGTAGGGAATTAGCTACAGTATTTATCTAATGGGGGCCTACCTACAGTGCCAAGCAAAAGGGTAACAATGCTTTGGACGTCTAACTTTCAGGCTCCATATCTCACCATCCTCTACAGCTTTGAACAAGTGGCTTCCATCATTTTATAGACCATCATCTTGGCTATCTCATACTTAAAATTAACTTGCAACTATAAAGCATATACACTCACAAGCCACTTTATTAGGTACACCATGCTAGTAACGGGTTGGACCCCCTTTTGCCTTCAGAACTTCCTCAATTCTTCGTGGCATAGATTCCACAAGGTGTTGCAACGATGCTCAATTGGTACCAAGGGGCCCAAAGAGTGCCAAGAAAATATTCCCCACACCATACACCACCACCCCCCAGCCTGAACCGTTGATACAAGGCAGGATGGGTCCATGCTTTCATGTTTTTTGACGCCAAATTCTGACCCTACCATCCGAATGTCGCAGCAGAAATCGAGACTCATCAGACCAGGGAAACGTTTTTCCAATCTTCTACGTCCAATTTCGATGACTTGGGCAAATTGGAGCCTCAGTTTCCTGTTCTTAGCTGAAAAAAGGGTGGCACCCGGTGTGGGCTTCTGCTCCCGTAGCCCATCTGCCTCAAGTTCGCCGTACTGTGCGTTCAGAGATGCCTCTTCTGCCTACCTTGGTTGTAACGGATGGCTATTTGAGTCACTGTTGCCTTTCTATCAGCTCGAACCAGTCTGCCCATTCTCCTTTGACCTCTGGCATCAACAAGGCATTTCCGCCCACAGGACTGCCGCTCACTGGATGTTTTTTCTTTTTCGGACCATTCTCTGTAAACCCTAGAGATGGTTGTGCATGAAAATCCCAGGAGATCAGCAGTTTCTGAAATACTCAGACCAGCCCTTCTGGCACCAACAACCATGCCACGTTCAAAGGCACTCAAATCACCTTTCTTCCCCATACTGATGCTCGGTTTGAACTGCAGGAGATTGTCTTGACCATGTCTACATGCCTAAATGCACTGAGTTGCCGCCATGTGATTGGCTGATTAGAAATTAAGTGTTAACGAGCAGTTGGACAGGTGTACCTAATAAAGTGGCCGGTGAGTGTACTTAGTTACACAGATTCTTGTCATTTCACTGTATTGTTACTGTTTTGCTCCTAAAAATTAGAAAATTTCAAGTTTTATTACTTTGTTAGTATTTGGTAAATCCGCCTTTGGCTTTTAACACTGCTTGAATCCTTCTGGGCTTTTACTCAGATTCAAGCATGTTGTGACCAAAATCTGATCACAGATCTCTTCTACATGTTCAAAATGTTGGTGCATACTCGTCAACTCACTTGGGTATGAATACAGCTTTTTCTTCAACTCTACAAACACGTTTGATTGGGTTGAGGTCTGGGGACTGTGGATATCAATCCCGGAATTCTACTTAACTGTCATTAAAGCATTTCATCGTCAATCTTGACATATTCTTGACGTCGGTGTCCTGCTGGAACACGGAGTTCCTTTTCATACCCATAGGACTCCAGTGCACAAAGTAACACATCTGGTGGGATACTCATAAGCTCAGCTTTGAGATCAACATCAAACCCCCATATCCTCAGGCTTCCTGCACCGAACTTGACAGCTTCTTCAATTTCTTGATCCATTAGCCCTCTTTTCCCTTGATTCTTCCAGACCCATTTGCACCCATTTGGGCCTGGTCTATTGACTTTCATTTTTTCACTTCAAATTATCTTTCCAAACTTCTACTGTCCACTGTTCATACCTTTTTGTAAACTCGATTCATTGCTTCTTATGACGAGATTGAAGTTGAGGCTTCTTCACCTTTTTTAGGGCCACCAGTGTATCACATTGTGCTTGCTGGGCATTTGTGATCTCCCTATTATGAAGCATATGAGTCACCACCACTGCCATGTTTCGTTGTGCCAGAACTGATAGACCTTGTGAAGAGTCGACTTGTTGACTTTGATATTTTGCCTGGACGTCCACCTCTTGGCTTTGAAATGAATGGACGGACTTAATTTAATATTCTTCGAGCTGTCATGGCACTCCTATAATGCAGTTTGGCAATTTTCTTGGCTAAGAGACCGCTATCAATGAACTGGATGATGTGGATCTAATGAGAGTGTCAAAGAGAGACAGATCAGTAGGTACTGTCACGGTGGGTAGTTGTGAATCCTCTGGGCCAATACGAGCGTAGATAGTGGTATAGCGTACCACGCCAGGGAGTAGAGTCTAAGGGGCCCGGTCTTCACCAGAGCCTTCCGCAAGGCTGGAACGGATTTTGCTGCAGGGAACTCCCAGGTCGCTACCCCTGACGTGACTACTCGCGGTGGCAGCCAAGTGCAGGTGACGGAGTCTAGGTAGGTATCAAGCAGGTACAACGGCAGAAGATAGCAGAAACAGGAATACAGTGAACAGACTGACATGAGCTTAAACAGGTATTAGGCTGACAGGCAAGATGGCAAGACACAGCAGGGTAAATAGGTATCAGGATGGCAGATAACAGCAGAATCCAGGAACCCGGGTATTATTATTATTATTATTATTATCATTTATTTTGGAGCGTCCTTGATTCCAGGGTGCTGTACATTTCAGGCGGGTACAGAAATAACATTGGGTTTCAAACAATTTAAACGAAGTGACAATAAGTGACTAACAACGGTACATAGGGAAGAGGTCCCTGCCCGCGAGGGCTTACAATCTACAGGGAAGGGGTGAAAGGACAGAAGGTGAGGGCAGACATGTTTGGGGGGATGGAGCAGTGCAACACGGTTAATTTTGGGTTATTGGCAATCCTGAAGAGGTTGGTTTTACGGTTACGTTTAAAACCCGGGAGAGGGGGAGAGTCTGAGGTGTTGGGGCAGTGAGTTCCAAAAGTGTGGGGGAAGCACGAGAGAAGTCTTGGAGACGGTTATGTGAGGGATGATAAAGAGGAGAGCAGAGGAGAAGGTCCTGTGAGGAGCGGAGGTTGCGTGAGGGGAGGTATTTAGAGATTAAGGTAGAGATATATGAAGGGGAGAGGTTATGGAGAGCCTTGTAGGTCAAAGTTGCTAGCTTGAACTGGATTCGCTGGGCAATGGGTAGCCAGTGAAGGGATCGGCAGAGGGGAGAGGTAGGGGAGTAGCGAGGAGAGAAGTGAATCAGACGGGCAGCAAAGTTAAGGATGGTTTGGAGGGGAGCGAGGGTGCTAGCTGGGAGGCCACAGAGAAGGATGTTGCAGTAGTCGAGGCGGGAGATGACGAGGGCGTGGACAAGCATTTTTGTGCTTTCAGAGTTAAGAAATGAGCGGATACGGGAAATATTTTTTAGGTGGAGGTGACAGGCAGAGGTGAGGGTTTGGATGTGCAGTTTGAAGGACAGATTGGAGTCAAAGGTTTCCCAAGGCAGCGGACCTGTGGTGCTGGTGAGAGGGTGTAGCCATTGACAGTGATAGAGAGATCAGGTGGAGGGATAGAGTGGGACGGTGGGAAGATAATAAATTCAGTTTTCTCCAAATTTAGTTTTAAGAGACGGGAGGAGAAGAAGGAGGAAATGGACAAAAGACAGTCAGGGATCCGGGAGAGAAGAGAGGTGACATCTGGGCCGGGGATGTAGAGTTGGGTGTCATCAGCATACAGGTGGTAATGAAAGCCGTGTGAAGCTATGAACTAACCCAGACCAAGAGTGTAGATAGAAAAGAGTAGTGGGCCCAGGACTGACCCCTGGGGGACACCAACAGAGAGAGGCCGGGGGGAGGAGGAGGAGCGAGAGTGAGAAACGCTGAATGTCCGATCAGTGAGGTACGAGGAGATCCAGGAGAGGGCCAAGTCCGTGATGCCGAGGGAGGAGAGGATGTGTAGGAGAAGTGAATGGTCGACAGTGTCAAAGGCAGAGGAAAGGTCTAGGAGGAGAAGCACAGAGTAGTGACGTGAGGCTTTGGCAGTTGTTAGGTTGTTGGTGACTTTGGTTAGGGCGGTTTCAGTAGAGTGGTGGGGACGGAAGCTCGATTGGAGCGGGTCAAGGAGAGAGTTGGAGGACAGATGGGAGGACAGTTCAAGATAGACGTGCTGCTCAAGGAGTTTAGAGGCAAATGGAAGCAGTGAGATGGTTCAATAGTTGGACAGAGAGGAGGGGTCGAGAGATAGTTTCTTCAGGATGGGTGTGATGGTAGCATGTTTAAATGTGGAAGGGAAGATGCCAGAGGTTAATGATAGATTGAAGAGATGGGTGAGGGCTGGGATGATAACAGCACTAAGGTCAGGGATGAGGTGGGATGAGAGTGGGTCAAGACTACAGGTGGTGAGGTTCGATTTGGACAGTAAAGAGGAGAGCTTGTCAGGAGTGAGCGGTGAGAAGCAAGATAGAGGGGAATAGTCATGAGCAGGTGCAGAGGTGGGCTGTGGGGACACTACAGGAATAGAGGTAGGCTGAGGGGACTGCAGGGTGAAGCTTTGTCTGATGAGATTTATTTATCAGACAAACAGGCAAGATGGCAGGATACAGCAGAAACAGGAACCTAGGTAACAGATATGCAGGAACAGCAGGGTTAAATGTACACAGTAACAGACAGACTTAATGACAGGTTACAGCAGGAAGCAGTGGTCAGGAGCTCAGATGGACATTAATGAACTGACTAGGAACAGAGGAAAGAAGGGTTCCTTATTTGCCAGGAGGCTGAAGGTCATTGGACAGGAAATTGGGACACTGTCCCTTTAAATCTAGTCCAGCGAGCTCGCCTGAAACTACTACAGGGGCAACCTCAAAAACCAACTACAGGCTTATTGATAGCCAGTACCGAGGATACCTAGAAAAGGAGGTGCACAGGAGAAACAAACAGGGCACAAAATAGGATGGGGGGAAGCTCAGGCCGTGACCATAAGCCAATAGGTACAGAAGCTCTGGGAGGGACCATGAACCAGCAGGTACAGAAGCTCTGGGCGGGACCATCAGCCTGCGGGAACAGAAGCTCTGGGTGGGACCATGAGCTAGCAGGTACAGATGTTCTAGGCGAAACCATGAGCCAGTGGGTTCAGACACTGTGGGCGAAACATGAGCCAGCGGATACAGACGCTCTGGATGAGACCATGAGTCAGCGAGTACAGACGCTCTGGACTGAACCATGAGATAGTGGGCATAGATGCTCTGGGCGAGACATGAGCCAAGCAGTACACAGCAACATGTACAGGAACTGGGTACACAAACAAGCAACACAGACACTTCTGTGGTCACAGCAGCAGCCACGGGGTGATTGGAGACAGGACAGAAGCTGGGACACGGAATGGACCATGACAGGTAGAACCTAATAGAGTCCTACCTACCTCCGTACTGTAAGCAAACAGCAGGGAAAGTAGTGGATGGAAGATATGTCCCTAATAGGTTGCTGCAAGGTGTATGGAAGTTCCAGTGATGTAAGGGAGGCCGATCCACTGGTACATCCCGGCCTTTCCAAATGTCTGAGTGGCAGCAGGGGAACTGCACTAGTGGGGCCCATCAAGCAACCGGACCTCGGTGGGGGGAAAAGCCTGCAGGATAGTTACTTAACCATAGGTAACTTATAGCTCAATATTTTTTAGTATAGCTGCTATGCAGCTTGATGGGCTGTCTTTTTTCTGAATGGCTGTAGCAGGGCCAGGACGATGGGTAGGCAGAGGAAGGCGATCACCTATGGCGCCTACCTCTGCATATCACTAAGGGGCGCAGACAGGGGCCCCGAACCTCGCCGGGCTCCAGGCCACTGCCATGGGCCTGGAGTGCCGGTGGTCTCTTTAGCTGAATATGCGTCCGCTGGACGCACATACAGCTGCGGGCTTATGCGGAGCAGAGAGCGAGTGCTTCCTGCTCCACAGACAGTGTCGGACCGGCTCCGGGTCCGACACAGCGGGGCCGCTGGGTCCTCATAGCGCTGAGGACCCGCCGCGGCCATGTGCTGCTAAGCTGGGCACCGTCGCAATGAAGTGAGGTCATCGCGATGCTGTCTCTCCTCAGACACACAGCCCGTCATAGGCTGTGCGCCCGAGGAGCTGCCGGAGGAGCATGCCAGCGCTGGGAAGGAAGAGGAGCGCGCGGCCGGGAAGCAGGTAAGTATTAATGTTATTATTTTTAGCTGCCTGAGTGCCCCTATATACCTGCCTGAGAGTGCCCCAATATACCTGCCTGAGAGTGCCCCATATACCTGCCTGAGAGTGCCCCCATATACCTGCCTGAGAGTGCCCCCATATACCTGCCTGAGAGTGCCCCCATATACCTGCCTGAGAGTGCCCCCATATACCTGCCTGAGATTGCCTCCATATACCTGCCTGAGTTCCTCCATATACCTGCCTGAGAGTGCCCCTATATCTATATACCTGCCTGAGTGCCCCCAGATACCTGCCTGAGAGTGCCCCTATATCTATATACCTGCCTGAGTGCCCCTGTATACCTGACTGAGTGACCCTATATCTATATACCTGCCTAAGTTCCCCTGTATACCTGCCTGAGTGCCCCTATCTCTATATACCTGCCTGTGTGCCCCTATATACCTGCCTGAGTGCCCCTATATACCTGCCTGAGTGCCCCTATCTATATACCTGCCTGAGTGCCCCTATATCTATATACCTGCCTGAGAGTGACCATATATCAATATACCTGCCTGAGAGTGACCCTATGTCTATGTACCTGCCTAAGAGTGACCCTATGTCTATATACCTGCCTGAGTGTGACCTTATATCTATATACCTGCCTGAGTGCCCCTATATTTATATACCTGCCTGTCTAAGGGGACAATATCTATATACCTGCCTGACTGAGGAGACATAAATATATATATACCTGCCTGACTGAGAGGGCATATCTATATACCTGCGTAGCTAAGGGGACATATCTATATTCCTGCCTAACTGATGGGGACCTATATATACCTGCTGAATTGAGGGGACATATATACCTGTCTAACTGCAGGGACCTATATAGCTTCCTATTTGAGGAGACGTATATACCTGTCTAACTGAGGGGACTTATATACCTATAATTAAGGAGTTGCTGGAAATATGAGGATTCTAAGATATTTGTGTCCAAATCTGCAGGGACGAGTATTGGCCGGGAGAACTCAGCATGAAGGTGTGAACCGGATGGAGAAGAAACGGGAAAGTGAACGACGCTGATCAGAAAAGGCGTCTCCGGTAAGTCACTAAATGTAACTACAGTGTAATCAGCATACAAAGTCAAAAAAGCAGCTCACCTGTGACTTCCTTTGCGAGCTCTCGGTTCAGGGTGCCTTCCCTTATTTCCAAATGTAGACTGCAATCAAAGAGACGAACCGGCTTCAGCAAACGTTGAAGTGTTGGACATGGAGAAAATATATGCAGGTGCAGACCGGGCTTTAAAAAATTATCAAAAATTTATTAATTCTTCTTTAAAATCAAAATGCCAACATAGACATATAAACGAGAGACCCTTCCCCTATTGTGGTGAGGACTGAATGGAGCTAGACCGCCGACGCGTTTCGGGTCACGTGACCCTTACTCATGGCTGTTGTACCTTTCCTCGTATCTCCATTATATAGGACCTTTCATACCTGACGTCAGTTCCTACTAATTAAAAAGTACCTGACTTATCACATTGTATCTAAAACACTTGTATATAGCTCCACTATGTCAACCTATCTACCTCTAGTTACCTATTCACAGTTTAATAGTGGTATTGTATATCTTGACGTATATTTAATCCCCTCGGTGCTCTAGTATCGAGGTGGAAAATCCACCAAGCCTCTCTGGCTAGGAGTTTCCTATGTAGGTCCCCCCCTCGTGCTGAGCTGTATACTTGTTCTATGCCAATCACAGTAAGTGTGCTTAAATCTCCTCCGTGCACATCATGGAAGTGTTTTGATACTGCTGAGGATTTAAATTGTTCTGGTTTGTCTGCATCAGACATATGCCGTCTGATGCGGACTTTCAGAGGGCCCGTTGTACACCCTACATATTGCACTTTACAACTCTCACAGTTTATGAGATAGATCACAAACTTGGTGTTGCAGTTAATGAAATTTTTAATTGGAAAAGATTTGTTGTTAGTAAAGGATGTGAATACTGTCGATTTTTTTACATGACTACACATTTTGCATATTTTATGGCCACATCCATAGAATCCTTTGATATTCAGCCATGTATTAGACTTATTTTTTGATGTGTCAAACAAACTTGGTGAAACATGTGATCCTATAGTAGGAGCCTTTCTTGATACAAATCTGATGTTATTTTGTAGCATCTGTTTGATAGGTTTGTTTACATATAAAATTGGCAAGTGTGTTTTAATTATCTCCACTATTTGGTCAAATTGTATACTGTAATTAGTGGAAAAAGTGATTGCATTATTATTAGGTGCCTCATTTCTATGTTTTTTGACAAAAATTTTTTTTCTTTCCATTTTATTTACCTTACGTATTGCTTGATCTAATAACCATTGTGGGAATCCCCTATCTCTAAGATTAGAACAAATGCCTATGCTTTGTGTTTGATATTCTGCTTCTGTACTACTGTTTCTTTTTGCTCTGATGAGTTCTCCTATTGGTATATTCCTTACTACGTGTTTGGGGTGACAGGAATTTGCTCTGAGGATTGTGTTCCTATACATGGGTTTTTTATATGGTTTAACTCTGATTTTCCCATCTTCTCCTCCTATCAGTGTAACGTCAAGATAATTTAGGGCACTTTTTTGGTGATCATAAGTAAATTTCAGACCCATCTGATTATTATTGATATATGTAACAAAATCCTTAATTTTGTTATCCTCTCCCTGCCATATGAAGACCAAGTCATCTATATAGATTATATAGATACTTTTCTTCCCAGGAAAACATGTAGATATTAGCTAGGGAGGGTAAAAAGCGAGCTCCCATAGATGCTCCAGAGACTTGGTAGAAAAACTTATTGTCAAACATAAAAAAATTGTTTGCAAGTAGATATTCTACTGCCAATAGTAAAAAGGATTGTTTTTCTCTAGTATATTTGCAAAACCTGGATAGAAAATCTACCAAGTCTCTGGAGCATCTATGGGAGCTCGCTTTTCACCCTCCCTAGCTAAGCCGGTTCGTCTCTTTGATTGCAGTCTGCAGTGTAATCACTTATATTTCTGCTGAGCATCTACATACAACTAGTTTCTACCACTATATGGTCCCTGTATGGAGGTAATATACAGTCTGCTGAGCCTACATACAACTAGTATCTACCACTATATGGTCACTGGTAGATTTGCTCGATGTGTCGGTGGATTATTGGGTGATTGTTATTTATAAGGTATTGCACTGTCATATGGAGGGGAGCAATTTTGAAAAAGCAAATTTGTCATTGTGCAGTGACTGCTGAGGAGATGGACAGGAGCTATGTGGAATATGCAGAAAATTAGTGACAGGACCTGGCGCAGGGGCGAGAGGACCTGGTGCAGGGGCAAGAGGACCTGGTGCAGGGGCGAGAGGAATTAGTGTGGGGGGGTGCAATTTTTTTGTAAACGAGTGGGGGGCGCCATTGGTTGTACTTGCCTAGGGCAGCAAAATGCCTTGTCCCGGCCCGGGGCGGTAGCGTGGGTGGGCGGCTGTTCACCCCTCCGGTCCAGGCTTTACCGGTGTTCCGAGGCCTTTAAAGCCTGTGCAGGAGGAGACCAGGTGAGAGAGTCAACCTGGGGGTGCTGATTGGTGTTGGGAGTAATTTCTCCAGAGGTTGCTGAGCAGGAAAGAGCCTGCTCCTGACCATCGGACCAGACCCAGGGGGTCTGCCTCCTAGAGAGACTTCACCTGCCACACGGTGGAGTATATGCTGTGTTCCTTTTTGATGCTGGACTTACATCTTTGTTGTGCTGCATGTTAAACGGCTGAAGTAAGCCTGTTGCATAAGACTTTCTGTTTGTTTGTGCTGCCAAAAATAAAACCCTGTATTTTTGTTGCAACCTACCCATTTGTGCCTGCCTCTGTGACCGCTAATCCCCACAGTACCTAATGGGGGACTAACCAAGCTACTTACCCAATGGAGGATTTACTGACCTGTATACTCAGTGGAACACCTAACTACATAATGGGGCCCTACTTACTTGCCTACCTGCCTAATGGGGGTACCAGTGGTATCATTTTTATTTGGTGCACTATGGATATGGAGTCTATAGAGACATGGGGAATAGGTAGGAAAGGGCTGGAAAAGTGGGGAGCCTAAGATATTTATGGGGCAAATTCTGCATTGTTGACTAGTGGCTGTACAGCGCCTCTGTTTCCCTGAGAGATGGAGATGCAAACCATGCCAGGAAGTGGAGTCTAAGGGCCAAATATATGAAAACGGTCTTGGTCTAAGACTTTCTTTGTTGCCCATAGTAACCATTTATGGTTCCCCTTTCTTTTCTTATAGTGTTCTGAAAAAATTAAAGAGGCGCTCTGTTTGGTTACTATGGGCAACAAAGAAAGTCTTAGACCAAGACCGTTTTCATACATGTCCCCCAAGGGGCCACTCAAATACACCGTAGCTTGCTGAAAAGCCGGACGGTACCACTGACGTGGCTACTCGCGGTGACAGCCGAGGTACCGCATGTGGGACCGTGGGTACAGGCAAAGATGACACGTCACAGACAGGGCCGTCTTTCCCATTGGACACAGTGGGCACCTGCCCGGGGGCCCCACAGACACAGGGGGGCCCGTTCGGGCGGCTGCCTGCCCTGCCCAGTGAATGAATACAGCCAGCATTATGAGCTTCCCCTGCCTGTCTGTGGCACCGCAGTCCCTGCCTGCACTTCACTCATTACAGGGTGAAGTGCCTTCCTATTCAGCCTGCTCCGGCTGTGTGTCGGGTCAAGGAGCAGGGGGAGGGGACGCGCTGACAGCACGGGCCGGAGAGGAGAGTCGCTCAGCAGGCAGCCTCTCAGTCCCTGCTGTGCCCCCTCCTGTGTGTAGGGTCAAGAAGCAGGGGGAGGGGGCGCACTGACAGCACGGCAGAAGAGGAGATAAGCATCGCTCACAGCAGACAGCTCCTTACCGGTCCGTGCTGTGCCCCCTCCTGTGCGTGCGCTCTCCTGTGCAGCAGCTGCTGATATTATCAGCACAAGTCTACAAGCAAATCTTTGTGTCCTGTGTCCCTGGAGTGTACAGGTTAGACTCCCTGCGTCTGTGTGAGTGTGTGCATATTTGTGTGTAAATGTGTGTGAGTGTAGGTGAACGTATGGCTCTATTTTGTATGGCTGTGTAAAATGCACATTTTGGGCAACATGCATGAAATTTGGCGTGCGAATGCCAAATTTCATGCGCCTAAAAATAGGCTAGAACGCACCTGATGTATGAACCTGCTCTACAGCGGGTCATAAATCAGGCGCATTCTAGCGCTGGGGCGCCATTTCTGGCTCAGGTAAACCACTTTGAAAGTGCTCTACCTGTTCCAGCTGTAATGTGCCTAGAAATGCCGTACTGAAGCTATAAATATGTAGCTTCATACGGTTCTAGTGCGCCCCGCCTCCTGCACGCCCCCTGAGATCAGGCGCATTACTAAGAGCCACAGGCACGATGTAATGTACCCCGGAGTGACATGCAGGAGATTTAAAAGTGTATGAACGGGGCTGTGCCTGAAGTCTGGCGTTGTTTCAGTCCGAAAACCGGCGCAGCCCTGTTCGCTCTATTTTTAAACCTGCCACATGCCTGTATCAGGCCCATTACAAAGCACCTGCGCCTGATTTCGGGGTGCGCTGGAGGCGTCTCACTACAACCGTACGAAGCTGCACATTTTTAGCTTCAGTGCGGCAAATCTAGGCCATTACTGGAACAGGGAGAGAGGGCTTTACCTGAGTCAGAAGTGTCTCTTTGTAGCTAGAAAGCTCTAAATCTATGACCCACAGTAAAACAGGTTCATAGATTCAGACGCATTTCATGCTACAAATGCATGCAAAAAAACCCATATATGTCACCCTAAATACGCATCAAAAAGGTACCTACCCTGTCCCATTGTTTTCAATTTGAATACATGCCACAGTTCATATCGTGACCTGTGGTACATACTGTATTCCTATTGAAAACAATGGGACAATATGGTGCATGTGCTTACAGGCACAAATTTCAAATCAGTGTTGAGTAAAAAAAAAAAAAAATAGGGTATGTTCACACAACATATTTGCAGAGCATACTTTGGGGTGTAATTGTGCTGCAATGCGCCTGAAGTACGCCCTGCAAATACAGTAATATCATAGCAATCACCAAGGGCCACATGAAAACTGTCTAAATATAAAGGTTTTTTTGTTGTCCATAACAACTACTCAGAGTTCCCCTTTAATTTTTCCAGAGCACTATATGAAATGGGAGCTCTGATTGGTTGTTATGGGCAACAAAGGGAATTTTAGATCTAGACAGTTTTCATGTGGCCCCTAGTGCTCTAATTTCACATCATATTCCCTGGTGCTTACTGTGGGAAAGTTAAGTTGAATGTAGGCCTGGCTGGAGCGTTGTGCGAAGTAAGCACTGGCCAGTGCGTACTTTCAACAACAGGCGTACAGGGCCATGTAACTGTGTGTGACGCTATACGCTGTGTGAACTCAGTCTGTTAATTATTTACATGTTTTACTAACAGTGTCAGCGCCAGAACAGCACTGTTTCCTCGTCAGCAATTCCGTGATTGTAAGCAGAATTTCGACAAGGAAATGACGCTGGATTTTCCTGTGGGTGGTTGTGTTGGAGGGGGGGCCCAGTGCAAAGCTCTGCCCGGGGGCCCATAATGCAGTTAAGACGGCCCTGGTCACAGACAGGTAGCAAACTAAGACAGGTAGTAGACTGGTGCAGCAGCAGGTAACAGCAGTACAGGTAAAAGACTGGAGCAAGGAGAACAGAAACACTGAAACCAGGATGTCAGTAAATGCAGATAACAGGTACAAGTACGGACAACGAGATCAGGATCAATGTAGGAACAAAACAAACCCCCCAGAGCAAGGAAAAGTTCCAAAGCCCCTGATGGTGAAAAGTCCTTGGCCAGGTAATTAGTGTAGTGTACTATTTCTTTAAATCTCGGCAAGCTGGCACTCACGCACCCTAGGGAGGACGACAGGATGACGGCAGAAGCGAGGACCAGAGCAGGAGCGAGGACAGGTGAGTACATGCTGAGAGGACAGGCAGAGGGGACAAGGCCACAACAGGGACAGGACCTTTTTGTGGCAGTGTCATGTTAGCATTTGGGGGTCTTAGTGTAAGGGTTTATTTTCAGGAACAGTATGCGGTTTTATTTAGTATGATACAGGGTGGGGGATACTGATGATGATTTGCCCTTTGCGTACTGTTTTATTTAAAAATTTTTGCTTGGGGTTTTTTAGTGGGTCTGACCTATGGTGATAAATTTGCTTTATGTCAGGGTGTTTTGGGTAATGCATGATTATTACTTTCAGGTATCATACACATAACATAGTTGCAATAATCTGTATATTTTTATTTAAATAAAATGTATTGTTGGGGTGCATTTATGTTTTACAGACCTTAGTAATGCCATTGTTGCTTTGGCAATGTTCTGGAAGAAGTTGTGTATGACTGGTGGGGGTGATTGGGACTGTAGGGCTGAGGGTATTATAACAGGATTTGCGATTTAAAAATCGGGTTGCATTTCACCCCCATAATAATTTAATGGTTTTTCTTATTCATCCTTATTTATCCTGAGCGGTCAACTCCATAAAACAAAAAAAATGTCTGGAATTAAAAGTCTTCAAAACATCGTATGTACCTTTAAATGTTCCCCCATAAAAAACTACGCCTCCTTGAATGTAGGTTCAAAAAGCAAAATCCCTAATGATAATGCAAGTCAAAGTTAAAAAAATTATAATGCAAGGCAAAGTTAAATTTTTGTTTGGGGATTGTCAGACACTTTGGTAGGGGGGGGTGTCTTTGAGCATGCCCCTGGGTTTTGCCCCTCTTTGGGTTGACGTCAAGTCTTTCCTATCTGATGGGGAAAGGGCTTAATCAAACTGAGCTGGGAGGGTGAAGCTGCAGAGAAGACGCCCAGCAGACACTTCTCCTCATGCCTGACTCTCTTAAACTACCTTTCCCCCGAATGACCCTAATTTAGGAACAAGCTCATTGTAAATTTGGAAACCCATCGGGATTTCATGCTGCCTGTGATTAGGGCAGCATAATTCTGCCGACAGGTTTCCTTTAAGTAGAATATTATAAAGAACGACTACAGAAGGGTGGAGTTGATTTTATTGAACCTTTGTTTACATAAAATTATATTAATCCTAGCGATGGTTCTTACATCAACACGAAACGTTAATGGAAACCTCCAGGAACACATAACAAAACAATATTCCTTCGACGCTCGCTGTCACTCCTTATACAACCTCATTAACCCTTTCTTATTTCATGACACAATTGTAGAAAAAAACAGTGACATTTTCAAAAATGAACATGAGGTTGTTAGTTCACATTTTGATCAAATTGTATAAACACACTTTCGATGGAACGGCGACCTTTCTTAAGTGGGTCCTACATTAACCGGCACAGCACTATGTGGCGACCACTCCTACAGCACACCAGTAAGGGGAGCAATGGTATAGCTAAAACTGTTACCGCCTGGGTCTGTCGTTAAGTTTGCAGCTCCGTTTTACAGACCACACCACCACTTTTCACGCCACATGTCTTTTTACAGGCCCTCCTCGCAATCATAAATGATAACCGTCACTAAATAAAAATAATGTTTTTATGTTACTATACTTTAAGAGTCAAAACTTCTTTACAATTCTGTCCATGGAGCTGTGTGGGGGTTTTATATTTTTGGGATGAATTTACAACTTTAAAGCAGCCCTTGCACTACCCTCCACTAGCCCACATACAATATTCGCCTCCAAGTTTTCCCTTGGTCACGCATCTCATCACTTTCTAAAACATACAACACTATAAACACAAGCAAGAAAGTAAAAGTGAAACCCCTTAATGACAGAATCAGGGACAGGTGTTCCCTCACTTTTACAATAAGAGACAAGTGTACGCTGTCACAATACATGCATCAATATAACTTACAATACCGGTATAAAGAGACCATATACAAGCTTCAGAAAGGATATTTGTAGCTGTAATGTTGGACAACTTGGAATAATGGAGTTTTTGGACAACTGAGAAGAATAATGGAGTTTTTGGACAACTGGGAATAATAATGGAGTTTTTGGACATGCTGCTGCTGCTATTTTATGTTGCTGGGGATTGATACACTTGACTTGGAAAATCCAGTTGCAGTAGTTGTTTATATGATCTCCTTGTGCCTCTAAGGCTATGTTTACACGGCTTATTTTGTGGCGCATTTTGCCACGTATTGAGAGCGTACTGCACTCTAATACGAGCGAAATGCGCCCCAATCATTACGGTAATCCACAGTTTTCATAGAGAACTATGGATTACGCCTCCTCTCCCCGCGTATACAATACAAACGTATTGTAGGCGCAGGGAGATAATTGACATGTCATTTATTTACAGCGCTTAAGCGCCGCGAGTAATGACAGTCTATGGGGCCGGCAGCCCGCCGGCCCCCCCACGCCGCTGGAGTACATGCTGTTCGCCGCGATCTCCCGAACACCCGGCATAATTGCAGGGTGTACTGTACGCCCTGCAATTAGCCGTGTGAACATAGCCTAACAGTAAGAGTATCTTAAGATTGCTATAGGGCTACTGTTTGTGCAACCAGCTTTAATCTTCTCTTGTGTTCCCATGTAGTAGGTAGGCACCCCCATAATAGGTAGGCAGAAAGGTATATTTTGTGTAGGTATATACCAATTAGGCAGGTATGTATGTCCACCAATTAAGTACGTAGCAAAGTATATAGGTCACACATTATGTAAGAAGGTATACAGGCCTTCCAGCAGATACATTGTCACTATTAAATATGTAGTGAGGTCCACTGTAGGTAGGTATAAAGGCTGCCCATTAAGTAGGTAGGTAGCAATATTGTCCCCCCATATAGGTAGATATGTAGGCCCACTGTAGGTAGCTAAATAGGCTTCCCATTAGGTTGTTATAAACTCAAAGTCCTTCATAGTATTTTTGCAGTTTATTTTGTAGATATTTTGTAGATATGTATAAAGGCCCCTTGTAGGTAGAGAGGTAGGCATATATACCCCTGTAGGTTAGTAGGTAGTTATATGCCCCCTTTAGGTACAAAGTTAGGTATACGCCCCCTGTAGGTACAGTGCCAAGTAAACCGGTAATGAGGGTTTGAAATTGTGATTTTAAGGCTCCATATCTCACCATCCACTACAGCTTTGAACATAAGGCTACCGTCATTTTGTAGACAATCATCTTAGCTATCTCATACATAAATTTGACTTGCAACTATTTAGCATATGCTTAGCTATGCTAAATTGCATTGTTACTGTTTTAATCTAAAAATCTAAAATTCAAGTTTTATTATTTTGTTAGCATTTCATAAATCCATCTTTGGCTTTCCACACTGCCTGAAACCTTCTGGGCATGTTCTCTATCAGATTCAAGCATGTCTTAACCGACATCTGATCCCATGTCTTTTCTACACGTTCCCAATGTTGGTGCATATTGGTTGACTCACTTAGGTACGAATAAAGCCTTTTCTTCACATGTGTTCGATTGGGTTGAGATCTTAGGACTGTTGGGGCCAGTTCAGCAACTCTGCTTCATTGTCATTGAACCATTTCTTCACCAATCTTCAGGTCACTGTCCAGCTGGAGAACTATGTCATCCTTTTCATATGCATAGTACTTGAGTGTATGAAGTAACTCATCTTGTAGGATACTCACATATAGATCAGGATTGAGATAAACATCGATCCTGGGCAAGTATCCAACGCTTTTGGCTGTGAAACATCCCCACATCATCAGGCTTCCTCCACCGAACTTGACAATTTCTTCAATTTCTCAATCCATTGGCCTTCTTTTCCATTGATTCTTCCAGACCCATTTGCACCCAAAGCTCACTCTATTGACTTTCATCTCATCATTTCAAATTACCCATTTCCAAACTTCTGTCCACTTTCATACTTTTTTGTAAACTCAAACCAATGCTTCTTATGATGTTATTGAAGTTGAGGCTTCTTCACTTTTTTTTTTTTGGCCACCATTCCAGACTTGTGCAATGTCTGTCACATGGTGCTTGCATGGACATCTGTGATCTCACTATTACGAAGCATATGGGCCGCCTCAATGTGTGTCGTGCCAGAACTGATAGACTTTGTGATGAATCAACTTGTTGACTCCAATACTTTGCCTGGATATCCACTTTGTTCTCTCCTCCCTATGTGTGCGGAGCATAAATTGACAGGCAGCTAAACTCTTCCCCAGCAAGCATTGACAATGAGCGATGTCCGTACTTCAACGTTATTGCATAGGATAGTGTAAAGCTGGGTAAACATACAAAACATAGATTTACCATGATGTAACAACATGCTGTTTTGCCAACTATCTTAAGGGGTCGTGTACGGCTTTAAAGAAGGCAACACCAAAGGCTTTATAAACTTTATTATATGAAGAACTAAGTGATTACATAAAACTAAAGGAAGATAGTGTGATATTGTGTATACTTTTGCATAATATAGAATACAGAAGCAAAGCACATATTTTCATCATATAATTAACAAAGGTAAAGCACAAACACCCATCTCCTGCCCCAGGACCTCTGGACCTGACTACAGTGGGTCCACCGGATGAATGCGATAAGGCAAAGCACTCACACTTGTCACTAGTGAGTACAATACAATAAAACACTGCAACCTGTCTCCCACCACAGAATCCTCCAGTGCCTTATGGCAGGTCCATGAGCTAATTCAATACTGCATTATTTACACTGCACGCTGTAAAGCACCTGAATTTATCTCCTGCCCTAAGGACCAGTTAGCATCACTATGGCAGGTCTATAAATCCAGCACAATACAAGGGTTAACATACTCACACTGCGCACTTCACCAGGGTTTCAAATCTGTCTTAATCTCCATCCGCTGGAGAAGCCAACAGCGGTGAGAACAGAGAGATCCCCTGGGATCTACATGGGCGTCCCCGGTCCAAGATGGCTTCTGCTCTAACAACTGTGTGCTCCAGCTTATATCTCATTTGAAAACAAGTGCCTGTGTAACCAAATGTTACACAAACTCTGATAGGTTACATTTGTCCAATATAACATCTCTCTCTTGAATGGCCAGTTCTCGAGAGGTCACCTTACACCGGACAAAGCCATCATTGGATGAGAAGCATGTCAGAAAACTCCTGGCAACATGGATACCGAAACTGTGAAATAATAAGAAAACAATGCGATAATGAGGCCAGGTGATGAAGACTCCTGGTGGGAACACTCTTCTCACCAAACAACTATGCGATAAGAAAGCATAAACAAATACTGTTTTTGCTGACTCTTGCAAGCGCTAAGAAAATTACTTTATTATATGAGTTAAACCAAGCTGTCTTAAAGGGATCCAAACAATATGGATTCTTAAGGGCCAAATAAACTATTAGCAATACACATGCAAACATGAATTATACACAAAACAATGCAGGTACATTTACATGTGCATAAGATACAATGTAGTAACTTGGAAAAAAGCCTGGTACAGCGATATTCACCAGGTAAATGCATAATTAAAATTTGTAGAAATTTATTGTAGACATCTTAAAAACCGGCATAACCACAGCATCAGTGGGTCCTCAAAACAAATGGTTGTTTACGCGTTTCGGGTGAAACTGAACGTACCCTTAGTCATAGCATACAGACCATACAAACAACACATCTATAAATACTATAAAACAATTGAGAAAACAGTCTCACCCGGTGCGATTGCCTGCATTCCGGTTGTGTGTGCCGCTCTACTTCCGGTCCGGCCTTGACCGGATGTGAAGTAATACTGTTCATGCGCACAAGAAGAGAAACATATAAAACTAGCACTGGCAAAATATACACGTCATAGAACTTCCGGGACAGAAGAGTGTGCCGGATCGTAGTTCTACATATGCCGCGTAAGTGAATTTAATAGTAAGCGCTGCCAAAAAAGACACATCTAATAATGATACCTGGTGAGATGGCATAAAATCATCTAGGTAATAGTTTCCGGAATGCAGGGAAGGCCACAGGGTGACATAACCATTAAAAACAACGTCTGTAATTATAAATACTAAATACCTTACTGTAACAATAACATACTATATATTTCTGAAAAATACATTTGAGTGTATGCGAGCACAGAACATCAAGACAACTATGTGTGTGTTTATATATATATATATATATATTGTGGGGGTTAGCATCACGAACAGGTAGGCAGCAGGGCTTCAACAGACCGGACAGTGACACAGAAGTAAAGTTCGAATCCAGGCGCTGCCTGGTTTTATTTGCACAGGACAACAAAAACACAAAGCCTTAAAGTTCAGGCCAACAACACAGAACGAAATGCTGGCTCGGCTGAGCTCTAGCTATACAGAGCATTCCTCTCTGTCCTGCACCATTAGACGGTCACAGCGTGGTTTCCCTCTTAGCAGCAGAGGTCCACAGGAAGAACACCCACAAGCCTGCAGGCCCAGGCTTTATAGGCCTAATATCAGCCTCACCTGGGCGTGGGAGTGGCCACCCACCCTGCTCTTTGACCACTCCAGGAAAAGCCGACCCAGACTAAGTGGACTGGAACCGCTATACTAACACTGTGTCAGTAACATAGTGTTACTGACACCTAAAATGTCGGCTTTTCTTCACCGAGCCAAGGCCTCTCGGTGACACGCATCGGTCCAGAGGCTTCCTAACGCTACATAAGACAGAACCCTAGGGGGAAAGTACCTTCCCTCTGCGACGTCGCCTGCCACCTTCTCACAATATATATATATATAATCTCGAAAATGCGAAGAAAATGATAACCTCAACTATATATGTAAACACACAATAATAATCCCCCCCCAAAAAATAAATAAAATAAAATATCATTTTTTAATGCTTAATAATGAAACATCAATTCTCTTCTAAATACAGATGTATTTAAGGTAAAAATCCAGTAGGCCTCTCTATCATGTAACAGCTGTCTCATGTCTCCGCCACGTGCAGGTTTAAGGATCCTTTCTATGGCTTGAATTTGTAGCCCAGTAGGATTGGCATTGTGTATCTCACGAAAATGATTGGACAAATTAGAGCTATTTCTGATTGATGTACTAGAGATGTCATTCAGGTGTTCCAGGAATCGAATGTTTAATTTCCTCGTGGTACTACCGACATACTGAAGACCACAAAGTGTACAGTACGCTATATATACCACGTAATTTGTATTACAATTCAGAAATTGTTTTATGTTTTACATTTTGTTGTTATGTTGATTGACAAAAGTTTTACTGGTGTATGCATAACTACAAGTTCGGCATGGGCTGGTACCACACCTGAAGAAACCCTTACAAGAAAGCCACGTATTATGTGATTGGCGAGTAGAGACTAGATTAGGAGAAATGAATTTACCTAGATTACATGCTTTTCTCGGTACTACACGATAGCCCTCTGACAAGACTGACTCTAAAATGGGATCCTCTGTCAAGATAGATAAATGTTTGGCAAAGATTTTTTTAATCTGAAAAAATCGGGGGCTATGATCCAGGACTAATGTACATCTGGTTTCACCTATTTTCATGCCTCGTCTATTTAATTGATATTTACTGGAATTCACTGGTTGATTTTGAGTTTTGTTCTCCACAATATCTGATGCCCGTTTAAGGATCCAATTTGGATATCCTCTACTTGACAATCTCTCACAAATTTGTTGACGTTCACAAAGATAGTCACTGTCCTCACTGCAATTTCTCCTGGCTCTAACCCTCCCCCACTGGGATGGATTTATGGACATGTTTGGGGTGAAAACTTTTGGAATGAAGCGCGGTATTGCAAGCTGTGCTTTTGCGGAAGCTTTTGGAGACAATCGGTTGTCCTACTTTTCCAATAAGGGTCAAATCCAGAAACTGGATCGAATCAAAATTGAATGTATGTGTAAAATACAGATTAAACCCATTATTATTAAGAAAAAATAAGAATGAAGGTATGGCAGATATATCAGCCCTCCAACTGAACAGGAGGTTGTTCTGCCATACCAAAAAATGGAATTAGCAAAGGGGTTGTCCAAGGGGTAGATGTAAAGGTGCTCCCACCATGCCATGATCAAATTGGCCAGGGATGGCGAGAACTTGGTGTCCATGGGTGCCAAGTTCTCTATCATGTGCTATCCTGTCTGCAGCAAAAATGAGTGTAACTATAAACAACAGCTATTAACATAGAATGCAACTCTATACAATGTATAGCCCTGAACGGCAGTTTAACCATACCAGCGATGCTAACTGTATGTCTTGATGGGAGAGGATGGTGGAACATGTCTTCTATACATGCATCTTAGAAAAAATGGCTGGTGATGAAGAAGACTATGATTTCAGCAGGTCATGTGGTATGATTAAGGCATCCTTTATGGGACAATGTTAACATAATATGTGCTCTAGCCAAACAGCCACTAGATGGAGCTGTCTGAAACACATAACACACCTCTTGGCTTTGGAATGAATGGATGGACTTCATTTCATTGTCATAGCGCTCCCTTAATGCAGTTTGGCCATTTTTTTTTAAGAAACTGCTATATATCAGCTGGATGCGGTTTCTCTTTTCTTGGGAAATATTCTTCATGTGTGTTCCTTGATTAGAACCAGTGACCTTTTGCTTGGGAATCAACCTAATAACACACTGGGCTGTTAGAGAATGTGGGAACAGGTTGTAATTTACAGTATACAAGAAGAAAAAGATTGTTCCACCACCAGGAGCAAAACAGTAACAATGCAGTTACATGACAAGACTCTGCAGAACTAAGCAGATGCTAAATAGTTGCAGGTCAAAGTTATGTATGAGATCGCCAAGATGATTGTCTATAAAATGATGGGAGTCTCACGTCCAAAACTGGAGTGGCTGGTGAGGTATGGAGCCTGAAAGTCAAAAGTTCAAACAATTGTTAACCTTTTGCTTGAAACTGTATTTAGCTTTCCAATTTAACTTTCTCTTTCTTTCACATTTGGAAAAAAAAAGTTATACTTACCTACCTGTCCTGTGCTGCTGTCACTCTGAAACTCCCCATATCCGCTGATCTGCACTTTCTGATTCTCTTCCTGACATAGGACATGGTTGTGCTCTGTTTACTCACAATACAGTGCAAGCATGCTCTGTGTGTTGGCAGGAGACCTTGAAATACATAGGAGCAGATCCCATGGTACTTGGTGTGTCAACAGCACAGGATAGGAAACTGAGTTTTCTATTCTTTTTCCATCCTAGCCATATTTGAAAATAACTACGAGACTGGACAATCACTTTAATTACCTGGCACCTGGCTAAAATTACCAGCACTGGAGCAGGTGAACAGCGCTCATCAAAGAAAATCATAACACTGGAACACAGAACTTTAATAATTTGCAATGGGTATAGATGCGAAGATTCTGAGGCTTGGTTCATATCTGTGTTGAAGGTTGTCTTGGGAGCCACCGTTGCAGAAGTGTCACCAGATAAGTTTTATAATGGATGTCAATGGCGCCTATTGTCTCCTATCAATTACAATAGGGTTAACAGAATCTTTAAATGAGGCTCCAAATGATCTAATACTGGTGACCCCGCACCTACTATAAAGTATTCATTCAGTGGCTACTGGGAATATCAGAATGATGTTCTTGTTCCTTACTGTATAGTGGAGTCTAATGAACAAGAAGTACAACAGTTAACCTCAGAATAGCCCAATGTTTTAGAGTTGTATCTGCCTGTCATCCATACTGTGCACAACACTCACCGGCCACTTTATTAGGTACACCATGCTAGTAACGGGTTGGACCCCCTTTTGCCTTCAGAACTGCCTCAATTCTTCGTGGCATAGATTCAACAAGGTGTTGCAACGATGCTCAATTGGTACCAAGGGGCCCAAAGAGTGCCAAGAAAATATTCCCCACACCATGACACCACCACCACCAGCCTGAACCGTTGATACAAGGCAGGATGGATCCATGCTTTCATGTTGTTGACGCCAAATTCTGACCCTACCATCCGAATGTCGCAGCAGAAATCGAGACTCATCAGTCCAGGCAACGTTTTTCCAATCTTCTACTGTCCAATTTCGATGAGCTTGGGCAAATTGGAGCCTCAGTTTCCTGTTCTTAGCTGAAAGGAGTGGCACCCGGTGTGGTCTTCTGCTGCTGTAGCCCATCTGCCTCAAAGTTCGCCGTACTGTGCGTTCAGAGATGCTCTTCTGCCTACCTTGGTTGTAACGGGTGGCTATTTGAGTCACTGTTGCCTTTCTATCAGCTCGAACCAGTCTGCCCATTCTCCTTTGACCTCTGGCATCAACAAGGCATTTCCGCCCACAGGACTGCCGCTCACTGGATGTTTTTTCTTTTTGTGACCATTCTCTGTAAACTAGAGATGGTTGTGCGTGAAAATCCCAGGAGATCAGCAGTTTCTGAAATACTCAGACCAGTCCTTCTGGCACCAACAACCATGCCACGTTCAAAGGCACTCAAATCACCTTTCTTCCCCATACTGATGCTCGGTTTGAACTGCAGGAGATTGTCTTGACCATGTGTACATGCCTAAATGCACTGAGTTGCCGCCATGTGATTGGCTGATTAGAAATTAAGTGTTAACGAGCAGTTGGACAGGTGTACCTAAAAAAGTGGCCGGTGAGTGTATACAAATGCTTTAGCACTCACAATCATCTAAGGTCCTATTGCTCTCCGACAAAATGACTGAAACTCATAGGTTCAGTGCAAAGAAATGTTCAATGAGTTTGATAGAATAGAATCTTTTTCCTACTCCTGCTGTGCAACAGGGAAGATCCACTACAGAGACAGTACTATATCTATATCTATCCCGGTTCATTTAGCAAGGTGGATTTACACATGCCTTTACTATCAAACAGATGTACTCTTTAGCTGGCCATACACATTAGATTAATGTTGGCCAAACCAGACAATTTTTGCAAAACCAGCTGACCATCTAATGTGCAACGGAGTCTCCCAAATCTCCCTCAATGGCAGATGCCGTGGAAGAGAAGGATCTGCAGTTAGATTTCAGCATAACCAATCGTCCGGTTCTGACGGGAGATAAACTGTTGCCAAAAGAGTCTGGCAGCAGCTTACTTCAAACCCCCATTCAAACAGATGCATGCTCATTTGGGTTGATATTATGTGTGTATGGGAAATCAGGAGTTATAGTTTTTTACCAATCAGCTACCTAATGCTTATGGTCAGCCTTGGACAGTTGATCTTTTATAGAAAACAAGAATGAAATTGTGCGCTTTTCATTGTATGTCAATAAAATGTAGTAATTCCGTTTTAACCTATTTCTATTAAATTGGCAGCAAAATGTAAAATACTACAAAAAAGGTATGCGGGCATTGCAGGGAAATATTCAAATATTGAGAGTTGTGCCTATCCAGCAGTGGATACCAGCACTTTGGTTTAAAGAGATTGTCTAGTATAACAAAAAAAACAAAAACATCTCTGATTGCTTGCTTGAGCTTGGATCCCTCTCATTATGCATTATTTAGCCTCCTCTCTCTGTAGTCAAGCAGCAGCAGTAGCTCCTGTTTCAAAGTGGTTTTCCTTTGCCCTGAAAACTACAAGATCCAGGTTCCTCAGATGTGCTTTGTCTATCTTCTTTACCTCCCATCCTCCTTCTCCGTGTACACCTCATGTTCTCTATCATGTTGAAAGCCTTAGGGCAAAAGGGCTGTGGCTTCAAAGGCAAAAAAGGCGAACTCCTTTGTTCACATGATCTCTTGGGCTCAACACAGAGCTGTTTACTGCGTGTCCAGAACACAGAAATCCCGAGCCTTGTGTTATTAACCAGATGATGCAGAACTTCAGGAAACCCACAAAAAATATCATAAAAGTGCCTAACTTTGGGAGTAGAGTTATTCTGAACAAATTTTTTTCTTCTATTGCATAATTCCATTAGTGTATAAATGAATCAATGAATTAGGATCAATGGGCCTTATGTATGAAAACTGTCTAGCAGTAAGGGCATGTTCACATGACTTATTTAGACGCTGATTTTTCAGTGCCTGAAACAGCATCAAAACCTCACCTGAAACATACATCTTCAGAGGAGGTTTGAGGCATGTTTCTTGGTGCAGTTTTTTTTTATAACAATTTTATTGATGAAGGCAATCAAGAAACGACCAGATAACACGTTTAAAATACATATAGAATCAGTCTCAAATGATCCAACAAAATTCACTTGTCATACATCAAATTGCATGGTATCCATTCAAATCTTAGATAAGTTATAACTACTTATAACATGTAGCGGTTAACCTTCTTTATTTCTGAAATTTACTCCTCCCCTCACAGAACTCCCAACACTACAAAGTCCAACTATTAATTTTCCCCTGTGCCCTGCTACCTTCTGCCTCTAATCGCCCACATCCAAGTTCCCGAGAGTACCTTTTAACTTTTCTATAAGGTAATATTCAGTGTATTTAAATGGTTCTAACATAGATTTTATTTCCAGGGATGTATAATGTTTGGAAATAAATTGCTTCCATTTTTTTTTGTATTCTTTTTGGTGCAGTTTTGACACACTTTAGGACGAAGTTTTGGGTGAATTTTAGGATAAGGTTTCCAGCCCTGTTTTCATCCATACAAATTAATAGCCAGGGGAAAAAAAAGTGCAGAGAAATGCTCCAACAAGCAAGTAAAAAACGCGCAGAGAAATGTGTCTACAAATGCGACGAGGTTTTGGACAAGGTTTTGAAGCTTTCCATTGATTCTTTCAAGAATTGACATGATGCTTCTTTTTCAGCGCCTAAAATGTGCGTAAAAACCTTATCGTGTATGAACAACGCTGTTTTACATAGGAATGAATGAAAATTAAGTGGAGGCATTTTGGGGGCTTTTTTACACTGTTTTGGGAGTGGAAACAATCCAAAAAAACACTCTGAAAACAGCATCAAAATCAGTCGTGTGAACCTATCCTAAGGCTATGTTCACACGGCTTATTTCAGAACATATTTACATCGGATTGCCAATCGTAAATACGTTCTGAAATCAGTTGAAAATCAGTTGCAAATAAGTGCCACTAAGTGTGGCACGTATTTGTAACTGATTTCCCGACGGATTCACCATCTCCATTCATTGTAGGTGGTGAATCCGTCCGTAAATAATTGACATGCACATTGTTTTTCCGTCCGGATTGCCGTCGTCAATCCGCGGCGGCAAACCGGCACGGAAATACGCGTCGTGTGAACGACGAGCCGTATTTTCTATTGAAATCAATAGAAAATAGGCTGTGACTTATTTCTGACTGATTTGCCGACGGATTGACGATCGTCAATCCGTCGGCAAATCCGCGGCGAAATAAGCCGTGTGAACGAGGCCTAAGACTTTCTTTGCTTCCCATAGCAACCAATCAGAGCCCATAGCAACCAATCAGAGCTCAGCTTTAATTTTTCCAGAGCACTATATGAAATTAAAGCTGAGCTCTGATTGGTTGTTATGGGCTCTGATTGGTTGCTACGGGCAACAAATAGTCTTACTGCTAGACAGTTTTCATACATGAGGACAATGTATTTCTGTGTTCTTGTTTTTTGATATTTTTTTGTAAAGCGTGGACATGAGATATTTGCATTACTAAATTTTTTAAATGTATTTTATGCCAAGCTCAAACATTTACCCTGCAACCAGTTATAGCACCCGAATATTACCTGAAGTAATTGTAATGAGTCCCGCTATAGAGGTGGATCACAATCACGCAGGGAAGCGAAACAGTATCTGCTTTTTTGCATTCACACTTCCTGACCTGACATTCTCACATTTCCAGGGACAATATACTAGTGTTGCCTGGCAACTCTGGCTGGATGACCGTGTTTAGTTGTCAGCGTGCATATTGTTAATGGCGTATATCCTTCACGTTCTATGCCCGCGTGGATCGTTTTGTGTTCTTTTCGATCGGATAAAACAAGTGTTTATTAATCCCAGCATAAACGTAGATAAAAAAAATTCACTGCGTTGGATGATGTTTACTTGTTGCTCCTTTTAGAAGCTCTAGGACAGGATTCCCAATCTTATTCATGGTATCTGATTCCTTGACCTGCTATGTCATCTGTCTGGGGCTGCATTTTCATTTAACTCTGGGAAGTCATTGCTTTGTATGTTGTGAAAACTCTTTTGGTAAACCAATGTAGTCCTATGTCAAAAAGCGTTTTAAATTCGTCACAACCATATGTACCATATTCAGAGAATAACTGGACTGCAATGAAAAATCTGTGCAACACATATCAATGATAGACTAGATAGTGCTCCATTTTGTTCCTTATTGCCTTGGCGAGGATGTCACATGACCTGCAGCCAACCAATCGCCTCAACACATTAGTGGGACTAGGTGTTCTTGTGCCCTAGACAAATAAGGCATATATCGCCCTCCCAACGGAAATTTCAGCACAATCCATTCCTTATTGTGCCCCCTTTTCTGCTTGGGATGAAGTGGAGCCCTAGCCCAATCTTCCCCAACTCCAGTCCTCAGGGCCCACCAAAACGTCATGTTTTCAGGATATCCTACACAATGCACTGACAATTATTAAATCACCTGTGCAATGCTAAGGAAGTCCAGAAAACAGGACCTGTTGGTGGGCCTTAAGGACTGGAGTTGGGGACCCCCTGCCCTAGATGGTCGCCTACCTTCGCCTACCTGTCCCCAAGGCCCTGGCTTAGCATTCACATGACGTACATAGGAGCAGTGACCACTGAGGTTAACAATAGGCCTCTCTGTTCTATACTGCCGCAGCACACACAAGGAAGGCGGTAAGGACACCCTCGATCTCAAGATCTGGGAACAGCACCTAGACGTTTATTAGAAACCAGTAACTGTACAACATGAGTCCCCTCTGTTCCTGACATTTACCTCAATGTAATTTTGAATTTTGAGTGATGAACTCTCCTATATATGGGCTGGGTCTTCCTCCAACTTTCCGAGATCAGGTCTTTAAGACCAACCACAAGATTAATAGTATTAGTATCAGGGTATCTAACACACACCTTATGGCTTTGCTGATGTTTTAGTTAACGCTTTGTTAAACTATGGACTCCCTAAATCTAATTTAAATTTTCTGACTGACTTTAAAGGGGTTGTCTCAGTATAGGCATTAATGACATATCACTAGGATATGCCATCGATGTCTAATCGGTTTGGGTTCCACATCTGGGACTGGTACCTGTCTCAAGAACGAGTCTTGAAACCTGTCATTTTGAATGAAGAGGTGGTCCAGAGTCTCTCTTTAAAATCAATGGGAGTTCTGAGTACAACCGAGTAGTGCATCTCCTAGTAATATGTCACCCATGTCTTTAGTGAGACAACCCCTGTAAGTACTTGTTGTTGCACGTCGATTGTATTAGGTGTTTGTTTTTTTTCGAGTGGCCTCTTAATTGTGGTTCAGTGTCTGATTTTCATTAATTTGTTTTCAGTAAATTTATTATTACTTTTGATGGTTTCAAGATATTTCGGTAACCATTGTGGATTATTCTTTTTTTTTTTTTTTTTTTTTAACTTCAGTGTACCAACAATTTTGTATTGCCTTGGCTACATAAGGTTATTAAAAATGACAAACACATCCAACCACTAACAAAACAAATACACTATAGTGGCTGAAATACAAAAAACATACATATGCATCAAGCACCGCAGCATTCAGCAGGTGCTTAGACATACAAAGAAAATTATTGACTATTTTAAACTGCATTATTATTTTTACTACATGTATAAAGATTTTAGCACACATTCTGGCTAACTACAGTATCTCACAAAAGTGAGTACACCCCTCACATTTTTGTAAATATTGTATTATATCTTTTCATGGACAACACCGAAGATATGACACCTTGATACAATATAAAGTAAATTTGGTGTGTCCTCAAAATCACTCAACACACAGCCACCAATGTCATGTGACTTATTAGTTTTACAAGGTCTCCGGTGTGAATGGGGAGCAGATGTGTTAAATTTGGTGTTATCGCTCTCACACTCTCTCTACTGGTCACTGGAAGTTCAAAAAGAACTGTAGCTCCATATCAAGATTGCATAGGCTATAGCATAGGCTATAAGAAGATCACAAACACCCTGAAACTGAGCTGCAGCACGGTGGCCAAGACCATACAGCGATTTAACAAGACAGGTTCCACTCAGAACAGGCCTCGCCATGGTTGACAAAGAAGTTTAGTGCAGTTTCTCAGCATCATATACAGAGATTGGTTCAGATGGCGCCAAGAGTATGTGGTGGCAACCAGGTGAGGAGTCCAAAGACAACTTAACTACTGTCAAGCATGGTGGTGGGAGTGTCATGGTTTGAGGCTGCATGAGTGCTGTCGGCTGTGGGGAGCTACAGTTCATTAAAGGGGTTTTGCCAAGAAGTGAGTTCCTTACCTAACAGACTGATACTTCCCTCTTGAGGCTTGAAAGAAGGGGCGTTGTGTTTCTGTGTTTAAAAAAACAAGTACCTCCTCTGATGTCATCACTCCACCTCCCATGCACATTCCTGACACTCAGTCTCTGTAGTTGAGCAAACATTGTTTGCTAATCCACAGAGGAGAATGGTATTGTGCACAAGCTCTATGCTTTCTCCCTCTTTTCTGCTCAGGAGAGAAGATAAGCTCAGCAGGCAGCTGTCAGGGAACTTTCAGGGACACACACAGAGACACAGACAAGTGAGGCCCTGACACTGGTCCCAGCCTCTGTCTCTGCCTTTTCGGAAACCCGACTCCTTAATAGGTCGGCCCCAACCAGATGACTGATAACTACTCTGATAACTGCCTTCCTCGGCTTATACTCAAGTCATCCATTAGCGTCCGGGTGCTGCTATAGCCTGGGCGCTAGTTGAGACCTCTTCAGCTGTATGCGACTCCTCTGGGAGTGCATACAGCTAAAGGTGCTATTGTAGAGCAGAGAGCAAGCGCTCTATCTGGCACAGGCGGCGTACTATATCATCTCGCTGCCTGTGTGGCCGGATTACATCACGCCCCCTGTGCCGGGAAAAATACGGAGCATCTCGGAGCAGCGGGGGAGAGAGGTGAGTACTTTTTTTTTTAAAACCCTGCCTTTACAGTGCCTTGCAAAAGTATTCGGCCCCCTTGAACTTTTCAACCTTTTGCCACATTTCAGGCTTCAAACATAAAGATATAAAATTTTTAATTTTTAGTGAAGAATCAACAAGTGGGACAGAATATTGAAGTGGAACGAAATTTGTTGGATATTTTAAACTTTTGTAGAAATTAAAAAACTGAAAAGTGGGGCGTGCAAAATTATTCAGCCCCTTTACTTTGAGTGCAACAAACTCACTCCAGAAGTTCAGTGAGGATCTCTGAATGATCCAATGTTGTCGTAAATGACTGATGATACATATAATCCACCTGTGTGTAATCAAGTTTCCGTATAAATGCACCTGCTCTGTGATTGTCTCAGGGTTCTGTTTAAAGTGCAGAGAGCATCATGAAGACCCAGGAACACACCAGGCAGGTCCAGGAGACCGTTGTGGAGAAGTTTAACGCCGGATTTGGAGACACAAAGATTTCCCAAACTTTAAACACCCCAAAGGACCCACTGTGCAAGCGATCATATTAAAAATGGATGGGGGTATAAAGCCCACTCCCAAATCTACCATGACCGGCCGTTCCCCTTTTAAAACTTTTATCTCAAAAAAGGGGGAAGGAATGATCGAGGATGCAGCCAAGGGGCCCCAATGATCACTCGGGATGAATGCAGAGATTACAGGCCCCGAGGGTTTTTTTTGGGGAGTGTGTCCATAGGACAAAAAATCAGTCTTTTTAAATGCACAGATCTGGCCTTTTTGGAAGAGTGGCAACAAAAAGCCCTTTCTCAAAGTTTTCCCCAAAATAAGTCTTGTTTAAAGTTTTTCCACAAGGGCCAAACCCGGGAGACACCAAACATGTGGAAGAAGGGGCTCTGCTTTTGATTTAAAAACCCAAAAACCAACCCTTTTTTGGGCCCACAATGCAAAAAAATATTTTTTGGGGCTAAAACACCCCTCACCGCCCTAACACCCACCCCTTCAAACAGGGTGGGGGCAGCATATGGTTTGGGCCCTGCTTTTCTTCAGCAGGGCGGGGTAGGGGTTTTAAAATTAGGGGAAGAGGAGGACCCAAAACAACCATTCGGTAAAACCGTTGGCTCTGAAAAGACCGAGCCCGGGGAGGAGTTTTTATTTTCCAACAAGACAATGACCCCAAAATAAAAGCAAAATCAAAAAGGGGAAGGGTTCACAAAAAAACATTCCAGGTTAAAGGGCCCAAATCACATCCAACCGAATCCAATTGAGAATCTTAAAAGAGCTAAAAATTTGTGTTCAAAACTCTCATCCAACCTCACGGCTCCAGCTTTCACAAACCCTGTTAAAAAAACGTTTCCCCACCAACCCACTGCCCCAAGCTGTGGCCAAAAAAAGGGGCAAGAATTTCAGCTCTCATTGCAAAAAGATGAGACATACCCCAACAACTTGCAGGGAATTGCAGCAAAAGGGGTGCAAAAAAGTATAATTAAGGGGGGAAATAAATTTTACCCCCCCCCACTTTTCATTTTTTTTTTTTTACAAAAGTAATAAAAATCCAATAAATTTTGTTTCCCCTTCACAATTGTGTCCCCTTTTTTTTGATTTTTTCACAAAAAAATTTTAAATTTTATATCTTTGGGTTTTTTCTTGAAAGTGGCAAAATTGAAAAGTTCAGGGGGGCCCCAAAACTTAAATCCCATACCTCCATGGGGGGCAAACCTTCCTTTCCGCCTAGAATTTTATTGGGATCCATTTTTTTTTTGAAATTTACATACCAATGGGTTAACTCGAGTCAATAAGTTTTCTTGTTTTTTTGTGGCAAAATTAGGTACCTCGGCTTATATTGGGCGGGTTTTACCGACAAATACGGTAGTCTTTTAATATCTTGGGTAATTTAGGGGGGCCTAAATATGCTAACACTGCATAAATCACCCAAGCCTGACAACACCCGAGGGATGTAAAGCGCTGTGATTCGGCTTTGGCCTAAGGGGGTAAGTTTTAGATATGTCCTATTTGATGAGGTTTTCGTGACATGGTAGATGGACATACATAATTTTATTAACATGTACGCTAAGAACTTCAATTTCATACATATAGTAAAGATAGTAGTAATGCAATTCAGAATATTCCAGGAATTCATTGTTTGTGTATGTCTTAGCTACTTGTGATTGCTGATGTGCCTAGTGTTGGTTTGCTTTTTACAAATGTTATTATTTGACGTGCCCCTTTCGATTGTCGGAATATGCTTATCCAGTGGTTTGTTAGTATTTGGTTTTTTATTTTAATAAACCAGGTTGTAGATAAAATGAAAAGAAGATAAAGAAACACTCCTATCTAATACATGACTTGGACCCCAGTTTATTGTTAAACACCAGTACTAAGAAAAGGTCTAACTTTTTGTGAAGTTAGCTACTTATACTCTATAGCTAGATACTGGAGCCACTTAATGATGAGTTTTTGAGATAGTCAAGCAGTTGTACCCTGGCCCGCATGCATGATGGGGAATCAAAAGCAACTATAGTATATAAGGTGGCGGCCCTGTAACAGATTTGACCTTGGGGCCCCAGGAACCTGAATTATGCAACTCTTGTCAACTCTCCTGGAATGTTCAAGAGGCTTGAGGAAAAAAATGGCAGAGCTCCTGAACTTACATAACAAAGCTTCCAAAACTCCGAGGTGCCACATATATCACCTCTCCCATCTCTGCACCCCACGGACGCCACCACAGTCTGCATTTTGAGGCTGGAGTTTTGTTACATTTAGCGGTTCTGAGAGAATCTGTATTTATTTAGGGGTATGAATTTTTTTAGGTGGTCTCTATGTTTTTAGGAACTCTGGTGCTTTGTTTGTATTCATTTTGGGACATCAAACTTCAAATGCTGTATTTTGGGTGTGGGTTTTACATAAATGGGTTAGGCCAAATTTAAAAAAAAAATTGTACTCTTTTTGGAATTCCCTTTATCTCCCTTCTCAAATCTTGATGAGTATAAGTTACACCTCAGCTTCATTTGTACCCTACCTCTCTAAGGTTAAAGTGAGACCTGCAAGTGGAAGATAATGTATGATCAACCATAAAGGGTTAAGTATATAGATGTAGCTTCTCCCTGTTTCTTGAACATTACACTAGTAGGTCAGGGAGACGGTACAGTTAGGCTGAAATGTGGACTCTAAACCTACAGTACATAACAGCATGGCTCCATCTGCTGGAATGACATCGATATAGACTTGAGATCAAGTCTTAGAAAAAAATGAATGGCCATCTCTATTTATTCTACTACCATCCAATCATCCAGTATGCAAAAGGATACGTAATTGCGCTGCAATGTGCCCCGAAATACATGCTGTAATTATGCTATGACTAAAGACAGTTTATCTTGTCCGAAACGCGTCAGCAAACTTCTATGTTTGAACCTCTGTCTTAAATATCTTGCTTGTCAATATGACCGTGTCCGCAAGAACTGTTTTTTAATTTCTACAATAAAGAAGAAGTTTTAAACATTGTTTCCCAACTGGCTGCTTTTACCTTCTTGCTGTAATTATGGGGGAAAAAAGCTCTCATAGAGAGTTTTATTACCTGCCGGCTTCCCGCCCCCTATTTAACGCCGGCAGAAAAAAGTGACATGTCCCTTTTTTCCCCGGTATACGCGGCAGGGGTAACGACAGGAATGGGGCCACCTCCCCTGGGTTTTAAAAAACGCCTTTTTCCCGCGTTCTTTTAAACACATGGCCCCTTTCAAGTCACGGTTTCGCGCACAAGAGCTGTGTGAACAAAGTAATATGAAAAACATGTATAATTTTTGGGGTGATAACCAATTTTTAAAATTTCTTTTTTTAGTTAGACTGCTCCAAATTATCAACCTATTCTCTGCAGGGCATACATACGGGGGCAGTCCCAGGCCAAAAAAGACAATCTGGCTCACACCACCTTTAACTTGTCGCGTTTTACTGTTCTGCACCAAAGTTTTGGCGTCAAAGAATCATAACTGTTTCACTTTACTA